>JBBPRQ010000045.1:0-94303 GCA_038093095.1 Boletus insuetus | reverse complement strand
CAAACCTGTTGCAGTAAATAATTCAGTGTGCCGATGACGCTTCTGAACTGCAGGAGGGGACGTACAACGTGGGGATTATGCCAATTCGTTGGCAAGAATGTTTGGCATGGTGACAGGCTCCAGAAATCACCAGTAAGAGTTGATCCGACTAGTAACGCGGTAAGTAACAAATTACTAGCACGAAGGTAGAAGGGAGTTACTTCTTACCATTGATTTTCTATCAATTTGAAGATACATATAGACATATTTAGCACGACGTAAATACGCAAGTAGTCGACCCACTAACCGGACATCCATGCGAGCAATTTCTGCACCCAGTCGATCAATCTCAGACCGCAACCTAGCCTCTGTGTCATTGGCACGTGCTATTCGTTCGGTGAGTGCAATGCCAAATGTCTTCAGTGTATTGGACAGTTCTTCGAAGTCGTGTGATAACTGCGAATCCTGTTCACCGTCCTTGTGCCAGCCCTACACATCATTAGAAGGTCGAGTTGGATGTAAGATCTTGCACCTACCGCCATGGCGATCTCAAGCTCTCGGATTCTCTCTTCCTTGGACGTGTTCGTGTTTAGCAACAAGACATCGAGTAAGTCACCACAGAAGTCTGTCGTCAAACACGCATGTGAGTACATATGCACAAACGAGACTGAAACATATGGGACCTTCGCCAGCAACACCGGCCCTTCCAGCGATTTCCCTTGATTTCCAGACAAGCTCGAGGTACTTCTACTAACACAATGAACTTCGAGTTGTACACGTGTACTTAACAAAACGTACCTTGCGATACTGGGCGAAGTCGTCGTCGGGGTCGAAAGGTGTCTCCACGAGGATTCGCCTGACCTCGAGAAAATGACTGTCTATGGCATTGACCCTGTCCAGTAAGGATGTGATCTCCTCGACGAGTATGCTGACACCACTGGGCGTGCGTGGGGGAACATTGTGCGAGAGGCTAGTTTGCATTGCATAGGCTGGGTGATTGTATACTCAGCAAGCACGGTAGGGCTAATTGAGGGGGCGCGCGGCTACGTGGCTGGTCCAGGAGTTCAAATGCTGGATCCTGAGCGGAGTTCTACTGACAAACCAATATAATGTTAAATATGGCAAATCACTAGTACTGCCGGCTCCAATACGAACCCCAGACACTTCCGATATGATGAGACCGATGCTATCGCTCACCCCCATGGTCTCAGAGACCCAAGGGTGTGAAAGGCGGGAGTGTTGCAAGACGCCTTGTAGTATGTGAAACGCGACATGTCTTGCAATACGTGAGGCGTACTACGACTTGGATGGAGGGAGTTCGAAAAGGTGGGATGTGTTGCAGGTCGACAACGGACGTGAGGTGTACAGTGTTGCAAGTCCTCGTGACTTGGAGCAGTTGCCACGTTTTGTGATGTGTTTTGCGGGTGAGTGAGGTGTACTAGGCCTGGGCACGCACCGGACAGGATGTACATATTGCAAACCCGCTTGTTTCGCACTGACCAGTCGGGACATAATCGAGCCAGCGGCAAATGTGCACAACGTAGTCCCGTCATTCCGAATTTGAACCGAAACAATAACTATCGTACATGTAATGCAAAACAGATTCTGTAACCGGCGACTGACCGCTCCTCACTCGAGTCACTCCAAATCCAACTTTCCAATTTCTGCTTCGTACTGGTTTAAAGCATCACTCAAGAGTGAGTATGTTGATGCTGCCGTCTTCAACCGGGCTTTGAACAACTGTGGATCATCATACTCAGTAGTGAGCGAGTGGTCGAGAGCGAAGAATTCGGGAGGACTACACACCAGAGGGCTCCCTTTGGCAAGACCCATCTTCCTCTCGATTCCAACAAGGTCTGCACGAATCTAGAAATTGCCTAAGTCACATACTCTCTTCGGTTTGCTATTGGACTTACGAAGGTCCAGATTTCTGAGATGACCCAAAGCTTGTCGCAGATGAGATTCAGGTCGGATAGTGCAGGTCCGAGAATGACCTGGATACGCTTGAATTCGTCCAAGGACGCAAGTTTTTCGTCCATTTCGCTCTCCGCATTCTGAAGCTTATCCTTCTGAGCTAAAAAAAAAATACTGAGTCAGGGTGAACGGCATTGAACACGAACGTACTATTTCTGTTCAATAAGTTGTCCCATGCGGCCTTGCCGTCCTTCACTGCCTCAATGCTCGCAAACTAATAGACATTAATGTCCATATAATACGAATCGTTGAACGTTAGGCGACACCGCTCAGTTTCAAGTTCAGCATGTATACATACAGCAGCTCCAATCCACAGTAAAGGACACAGAATTCCCAGCGCGATGGCTCCAGCAGAGAGAATGCCAAGTCCAAGTGCAGACGAAGCACTCAACAGGGCCTTATAAAAAACATTAGCTTGCAGTCGATTCTCGTTAGTGTACGCTTACCCGACGCGTTAACCTATTCGGCGTGATGAGAAGATGGGAGTGAGAATTAACTAAAAACATACTTCTCGATCCCTTCCTTGGCTTTTTTAATGTCGGCCGCCAGTTTGAGGATATCTTCCTTGAACTTGTCCCCTTTCTTCATCCAAGCTGTGATCTCCTCTTGAAAATACGTGATTTGGGCATGGAGATCCAGAAAGCCCTGAGCGAGGTCCTTTGATTGGTCTATCTCCACGTCCAGGTTCTGGAAAGCAACGTAAGTCTTGCCAGACTTGTCAGACAAAGGAAACTGACAGCTCGATATTCCCGGATCTTCTCATTTTTCTCATCTGTGCTGAGAGCATCATCTCCGAGCTTCGTTGCCAGGTCGAAGGCGAATTCTGTGCATATGAAGGATCAATGTATGTATTCTACCCAGAGGACGTAGTGATAGCTAACTGCTTGCGGTCCCACGAGCGCGACACGCTGTCTCCCGCGACACGCGCAGCAACCTGATGAATTTCTGCGAACACAGTCAGCGGGTGGAAATTTAGTAAACAAGACATACCTTTTGGTGAGTAGACCACATCTCGCTGAAGCGAGAGAGGTCGCTAACATTCTCATTGGCATCTGCGGCGGCCTCGGCAAGCGCAGCACCGACTCTCTTGAAGGCAAGGACAGTACCCGCGACGGAATCCTTCACATCCTCCATCGACTCCTGAAGGGACGTGTGGGTTTTTGGAGCATTCAAGACCTCTTGGATTTTCTTGAATCCTTCTTGCTCCTGTGATTCCGACAGGGTAACCTCACTGGCAGCCTGGGTAGAGGCGTCTTTGTCGTTGCCGCCGGGCCATCCAGGAATCAGCTTGCTCATGTCTCCCCAGCGCTTTGCCATGTTACCGAAATCATCTAGATCAGGGAGACGGCCGGCGACTTTTTCGAGGCTGAGGGATATCTCCTGTAACTTGCCCATGTCTGGGACGAAGGTCTTTCGCAAGTCGTTTAGATTCGGTGCAATCTTGCAGACATTAGATAGATCAGGTTTGATTTTGCTGATGCTAGGTATGTCGGGTCGCGACTTGCGTATGTCATCCAGGTTAGATGACAGTTTCTTCGCATGTGAGGTCAGTTTCTTCATTTCCAGACAGGAGGGCGGAATAAGGGCTTGAAGTACAAGACGGGAGAAGGTCTTTCAAGGCCACAGGATATTTAACGACGGCCACTTGACGGAGAACCTGACCGTTTCCGGTATAAAAACTAGTAGCGAATCGTGATCGAGTAAAGACTTCAAGTCCTTACCACTGCCATGCCAAATCCCGTATTTACTCGGCATAAACTAAATTTGCAAACTCGGTATTTTGTGAAGCATTTCGTCGTCTTGGCCATCAGGCTGCATGAATGATAACGACCAAAAGGCTGTGCTCACCGTATGTGTGGGGGTGTGCTTCTATGACGTATATGTATGGTGCCACCACCAATGATCCCGTATAAGCACCCGAACTTTCTTTTGAGAGGAGCGCCCAGGAACCAGGGTTACATGTACAGCACGATCGAGTCCTAGAGGCCACCTGTATATGTCCAAAGTTGGGTGCCAAACCCCGACTGTGTTACTGGTACAGCAGACGAACCATTACACAGATGCCTTCGAACCTTGTAGAGGGGGCTGGGAACCGAACAACTTCAGAATACAAATCTCGTTGATATGATATCTTGACGCTGGCGTTGCTGCCATGCTCCTGGACCCTGGACCTTCTATCATACACCATCCTTACGTGTGAACGCTGGAGCTGTCTATCCCCAGTTAGTTTTGTGAAATCTGCAAAGAGTGACAAAAATCGGAAGATCCTGGGGACTGGGATAGTCCAGGGAAATATTAATTTAAATAATTAAATATGAGGGGAGGGGAGAAGAGGCGGTTAGATTTGGTGGTGTCGTGCATTAGTTATCGTGCAACTCGAGATGACGAGCCAATTCTTAGCACAGAAATGTTGAGATTCATCATCAACTAGTGACACGAAGGCATAAAATAGTGCTAGTATATACTCGTAGTATGCTAGCAGTGTTCTTAACAAAGCTTGAACTGATCATATCATGACGTCATGGAGTGCGAGCCTTGGGAATTGATCTGTGTGCAGCGGGCCCTCTTCCACCGGCCATTGCATATCATGCTGAAGCACTGGAAGCAGCACAGAGCTGCCCAAGTGGGCGCTGCCACACCAGTGGCTTTCGATCTGCGTGGACGGGGCACGTGATGCGGTCGTTGTGATAGCGTTTGACGGCGTCGTAGCTTGGTGGGCAGTGTTGGCGTAGAGATAGAGGAACGCTGATTGTTGAAGCGTGTGATGGTTGAGTAGATTGCCGATCTGCCAGGGACTGAAGGTTTCGAGTGTCGTGCTGGGATTGAGCGCTGCGAGTAAGGTAATTGGAGGCGCCGTCGGGGCAGTGGGATTCAGGTCCAACAATCGTGAGCGGGGAGGTGCAGGGATGCGATTGGCCGCATCGGTATTGAGCGCAATCATGTTGCCTTCGTTGCTGTAGTCGTTCCAAATCTTGTAACACGCCTCGAGGTGCTCTGGAAGCTGTGGAGTGATCACCAAGTCAGTTTGAGAGATAGCAGTCCGAGTCGTGAGATCTCGCCTTGTGAAAAATGGTCTCCCGTTCGTGTGGGTTGCCCAAACTGCTGCGAGCCGACGTCCAGTTCGGTTCAATAGTTACGTTGCCACGTGGGTCATATGTATACTCGATGTTAAAATTAACGAAGCGGCGGGTAAGTCTGAAACAAACGGGCAGATCCCGAGTGCAGCGCAAAACGGATGGTTTGAGCTATAAATTCCGTTCGGCGCCTCGCCAAAGCTGTGGGCTGCCATGCTTATGTGCTGTCGCCGTGTGGAGTGGCGTTACCACGGCTGAGCGCTGAACGTTGAACGTTAGACATCAAACTCTGCTGATCCAGCTATTTAGCTTTGGGGACAAACCTTAATCATATACAGTACCATCTTTAGTACGTGTGAGAAAAATTGTGGGGTTTACGATAAAATGACAACCGCCGTTATCAGTCCATTAATTATCATGCTACCTATTCGAGTTGGCACCCGTCTCAAAGGACCCAGGACACTCATGAATTTCGGTCGAAATTGTCAAACAGATAACGGACCATAAAGCGGTACGTGTGTAGGGGTGTGCTTCTGTGAGATCTTTGAGGGTCTGCATCGCACCACCTTCATGAGACCCGACCGGGGCTCAGGTTAAATTATACACGCGAGCGCTCAATACTGGGGTACAGATTATCAGGGTCACCTCATACCTCAGGCAAGAGGGGATTTGTTGGGACAACTTATAGTAGTTATCCACAAATTCCGCTTCGGGGAATGGAAAAGTTAACAATAAACATTACCACTCGAGTCGACACCAAATGGAATCAGACCCTGGTCTTCTGTGTTTGGGATGCCCCTACAGCAATGCTATAGGACCCGGGATCGTTCGTCCCGAGTCACGGGAGACTCCGCGCTCTCAATTCGACTCACTCCAGAGAGCCTTGTCGGAGATCCACCTGAAACTGCAGAAATAGACCCTCGCTTTCGCGCCTCTGGGTAAGCTAACAATTCACCTCTGCTACGACGCCTTTCCAATCATGTTTGGTGACACCCAGATCCACGGGGCAACGAATGACTCTAAGGACGACCTAGACGCCTTTCTCAAGTCCATATCGTCGCCCAAATATGACACTCCGAGTCCCCCAGAATACGAGCCAGTCGCTGGATCCATCGACAATGTACTGAAATCCGAAGGAGGGCAATGAACGCTCTGCAATGAAGTCACAAAATTAGGGGAATCTGCGGAGGATATCGATGTATCCTTCAAGAAAATCACTCGTGGTCTTAATCAAGCCTTGAAGGTCGTAACGCCTGTCACTCAGAAGACGAGTGGGGTACTACTCCGACAACTCGGGGAAACATGGCAAGGGCACCATAAGGTAACATTTTTTCTGATCATGCAATCTCGCCACTGAATTGGATTCATGAAGACATATATCGATCTTCTTTGGAAATCACGTCGCGTAGCCGGACATGCTCGGGCGATTGCCACAGGTGAGCGCTCCTCACATATCGAATACCAGTTGTAAATGTTCATACATACTGTCCGTCAGATTTTGCAGAAGATTTTCTTCCTGTGCTCCAGGGAGATTACTCGATCGACGCCAAGAAAAAGGAAATTGCTCACTATCTTGAGGTTGTTTCTCTATCTCTGACTAGTGGTCCATAGTCGACTCATAATATTTCCTTGATTATGCATAATCCTTGCTAGGAACTGGAGCAAGATCGGAAGAACTCACAGGAGCTCTCCGATGGTTTCAAACGTCTTCGGGAGGCAGTAGCCGACTTCCAGAAAGAACTTGAGAAGTTAAAAGCCATGGAAACCGAACTTCTCAAGCAAATCGAAACGCTTGAGGGAGAAATCGTGAAGCTCAGGGAAAAGCTCGACATGCACGTCGGTCGTTTTGGTTATGGAGGCTGAACTGACAACGACACTTTAATAACAGGTTGTGCAAATCGGTACGCTTCCTGTCAGTGGAACTCGAAGTGCACCAGGAGGCTGAATAACATTACCCAGACCCTCAACTCACTTGCTTCCGTCGGGCTGTTCGCATCCGCCGCGGCGGGTACGTACTTCCTTGGAATCGTTTGCTGGCCATTGTTGCTCGGGGGCCTGGTACGACCCGCACTTCTTGGTATCAGTAGCATTACCCTTGACTAAATCCCTGGTACACAGTACTATACATACCAAGGGGCCAAACAGGGGGTAGAGACTATCAAAACGGCCATGAACTATCGAGGTACGTGCTTTCCCACTGTTGGTAAGTCAAAGAAGCTGGGCTCAGTCTCACGCTTAGATGTGTCAAAATCGCTGGAGGAGAAGCAGAAAGAATTGGCGGAGCTTCAAGCGACTCTGAAAGAGATGGAACAAATCAATAGCGTCCTTGGGAACCTGAAGGGAGACATAGCTACGATCCATACGAAGCTCGGTATGTTTGAGCAGGTCTGGCGATGCGTGAGTCTTTCATCCTTGACTTTGGAGATTTGGTATTTTTAAATTCGGGCCTCAGGTTGTTGCTGACCTCAATGAACTCGAAAAGCACCTCGAACGAGCGACCAATGTCGAGATGAAGGATGTAAGTGCACACCCTCTGACTAGGACCAAAACGTTGGTTAACATCAGATGTAGCTCTTTAATAAGAAGATTGAAAGGGCCACCACCATCTACCAAACTATAGCTCGTGCCTTATACTTGTATGAGACAAACACCCACATTCGGGGCCTCTACGAGCAGTAAATGGTGTGAGCGCGATTCGATTGGTCATGAGGTCATTGTAAATCAATGTTGTGTTGGATATTCCTGTGCTCTTTGCATCCTGAATATGATTTGCTGTGCTGTGTTCCGTGTCTAAATGTAGTCTGGTGACCAGACCGGTCTATGAGGCAAGCCGTGGTTGGTGATGACTTGGCGGTCAAAACAAAGACTCGGATGGGTTAGGATACGACCAAGGCGAGAGAGCTAGCTCATTTACCGTATAGTTTCGGGGACGGTTGCCCAGCAAGGATGTGCTTGACGTGGTCAAGAAGTTCGATGACCCAAGGGGTGGGATCCTCGGTGGAAGCAAGGCCTGCGAAGAGGTATCAAGGGGATGACAGCAGATAGACGGAAGACGGGAACAGCTGATCTCCCACCGTCGTAGCGGACATTGTCGGGCAGGAATACAATGTCGTAAACGACGTCGTAGGCGTCTAGGGAAAAGGGAACCTCTGCGGAGCATAAAAAATCAGAACCACGCCATGCATCACTCGGGTAACCGTCGGTTCAGAAGATCTGACCATCTAAAACTACCGGCGGGAACGGTAGGACTGAGAGTGGGCCTTAAGCCTGCTTCTCAGTGCATTTGGAGGATCGGGGACACGGCGGGGGCACGGGTGCCCCCTTTTACCTAGCCATTGTACTGTCCGACATATGGTATTGTACCCCCACATGGACAGAAATGGATACAAAAACTAAATAAAAAATCAGAGATAAGAATGGTCCGGTGGCAGAGCGCCCACCCGTAATGACCGGACCGAGCGAGGAGGCCTATAAATGGCAGAATATGTGAGCGTAGTCGCCAAAGGCAGCGGCGATGGCAAGCGCATCAACGATGATATCGTTGCCGAATAATAAGGCAAACCGAGTGGTGCTCATGGTGGGGGGGTTAATGTTGAGGTGGAATTTGCAAAGTAGTACTGCGTTCTTTTAATCTTGGTCCATGTTTGGTCTAGTTCGTGTGAGTAGCCGAGCAGGATGCGAGGTGAGAAACTTGCCTGGAATTACCGTACAGGGATGTAGCGTGTCCTGTGAGTACTGTGAAATATCACCTTCTTGAGAGGGTTGTATTTGTCCTTGAAAGCTTTCAACATGCTCCGCTAATTTTCACGCTAACTGCTGCCAGACACAGTTCACATGTGCCCCACCAACTCGGCATACCATCTCCCGTTCGGAGCTTGATGGAACTTTTCCAGGTTGCACCCTGACTCGTCTCATGACGGGGGGCTATATGCATCGCCTCCGGTCGTCCTCGGCTAGCTGAGTTTATCTCGATCGTCCCCCACCTCCATCGTTATCAGTACTCTAGCGACTCACCTCGCACCATCTTCCGCCGTATATGGCTTTTCTGGCGATCTGGTCGCGGTGCAGAACTCTGAGTGGAGGGGCACGACGCCCAGTGCATGCTACGGATACATACGTCCAACTTACGTCTCCACACCCTTTCGATGCCGTCCTGCAAGTTCCGCAAGTACCAGCGGCCGGAGGAGGCTTCGCATTTTCTGACATGTAGGCTATCGTATTCGTCCTTGTAGGCACAAACGATGATTCCTTGGACCTCCGAGTCTTGCCGCGTGCGTCAGTCGGCGCACACCACATAAACCCAAACAAGTATGCGATTGAGATACAGCGAGTGCAACGCTACTTGGAGACGAAACTAGACGCATGCGGGTGGGCAAGATGTGTGACCAAATATAACGCTTATGTAAGTTCTCGGAGACATAATGCACATTGCAAACGGCCATTTTGATCGTCCGTACCTTGTCCGCGTCATGTCGGCCATATTTTGGCCATGGAGCCGTTCCTTTCTCCGTGCGGGTAACCATGTTGTGTTCCTGAGAGTACGTTCACGTTTAGCTTGAATACGCTAGTTTTTTTACAGGGCACGGGGAGATGGTTCCTAACGCTGGTGTGCACTGTGGATAGGAGAGAAGGGGATGGTTTGGAGCCTCAGGCCGATCCGGACCCAGTGATTTTCCGAGCTTGTACTATGGCTACGTTTGCTCAACGTTCAGAGCTTCGCAAAAACGATCTTTCGAAGCTAAGGCTGACACTCTCATGTTCACATCTCGCTGGCCGTCACCTTGCGGCACGCGTGCATGTAAGTGCTACAGGTCAAGAAGCACTCATCCCACTTCCGAACTTAGCGCTCCTGGCTGTTGCCACACCCATGTACCCCTTTTTAAGTAATCTCGTGCACGCATATCTCGCTACTTACAGTATTTGCACAACGGAACGTTATGAGAGTGCGCAGCCTCGGGCTTGCATTGGCAGAACACACATACTCGGATCGAGAGGTGTAGAGATCACACCATGCCTTACATAAAACAACACGGGTGACGGTGCCAGGATGCAAGACGACTTACTCCTGGCGCGGGCTTTTCTCGGTCAAAATGTCTACTATCACCCTTGAAGAGTCACTCCACTACCGGGTTCACAAAACCCTAGATGTCAGTCACAACGCTACGCACGGTCGTTTCCGCCTCGTTGATTGCACGGCATTCCTCGACCACTCCACTTTACGAATCAAAGAGTTTCCTTTTGGCGATATCTCCAGTCTTCGTTATGCTACTATCTCCTTTCCGTGGAGGGGGGTTATTGCTCTTTGGCCCCCTCGTACCCTCGACATCCTGGGTACTGAAGGCAGTGGAGATCCGATCAGTATAGAGGTTCTACGTAGTGCTTGCATTGCCGCCCGCAATGGAGGTGCAGATTATATCTGGCTCGATCAGCTCTGTATCCTCCAGGCTCGAGCGCACTCTGGCGACAAACATGCACAGATCAAGTGCGTGTACCAGGTGTATCGCTCTTGTGTGCTCTGCATTGTCATCCCTGGCGGTCTGCAACGCCTCGTTTGTCTCGATGAAGAAACACCATGGATCCGCCGGGGCTGGACACTTCAAGAATCCCTATCCCCCCCAAAGTCGTGGTTTTGTTTGCGTGGACTTTGGGACCTGGTTTGTTTCTTTTTGCATGAAACGTTGCATAGGGTATTCATGTCTTTGTTGCAGGTTATGTACGTGCAGATGATGCACAAAAGCATTGCCTCGGCAGAGTGGAAGAAGTGATTCCAGGGCAGAGTGCCGTTGCCAGTTTGCAGAGTCTGGTCGCTGCTTCTAGCGAGGGCTTCATGGCTTTTTTTCGAGAAGATACTGGTGACAGCCTGGAGGATGCGACTTGCGTCATCACATCTAGGATACTCTGTCGAAGGTCTTCCCATGCACGAGCACTAGCTGCTGCGATGGCTCAGGAGGGCTCCCAAGACTGCAAAGATAATGCTGTCTGGCAATGCGCGCAGCTTCGCACTGCATCTCGTCCGGTGGATATGGTTTTAAGCATTATGGGCATGTTCGGTGTCACGCTGCCTGCCGAGAAGTATCGTCCTGATGACCGTCTTCGCGCTACCATAGACCTTGCTAAGGAAATCCTGAAACAAGGTCGCAGCGCCAGCTGGCTTGGCGTTTCGTTCCGACTACCTCCATGCAGATATATTTCCACATTCTCCCTCTTCCCTCAGACTCATGCCGCTGGAGAATCCACCGTACGGACGCTATCCGGTCCTGAAGACATCTCAAAATTCGTAGGAGGCGAATGCCTCTCCTTAGAAACTCTGACTATCTCCAAGAGTCTAGGACGAGGATATGTGGCCGAGAATAGTATAGCTGCGTATAGAAGATTCGTCTCTGTGCTACGTGAACGACATGATCAGGCGTCTATTCACCACTTGCAACTGGCTGGATCGGATGTGCCAGAAAGGTCGGAGCCTCAATTTCTGCCACGCGGATCGATGGACGACGAGGGTTACTTGGAATTTGAGGCATTGTCAATTCAAGTTCGGCCCCACTCCAAAGATGATGTGAGATATTATATTCACCCTGCTCGAATCTAGCAATTGTTGACCGCTATTGAACAGTGCGCCAAATCCTTCCGTGGGGTCGATGGGCGAACGTGGCAAGCCTGCGAAGTAGGTGACTCGAGGCGCCACGACGAAACCGTTCACTTTGCGATTTTCCTTGGAGTGTACAAGAAATACCACCCATTCGTCTATGATCAGCTGCGACCAGGAGATGGTAACTTCGCCAAGCTCATGGTTGTGACAGAGCACGACGCCATATCGAACAAGTCTCATGCAGTGACTTTCTGTACTACTAGAGACTCTATCGGATGTGCCAAGTTGCAGTGGGCATTGCGCAAATTTCGTGTCGGCGGCCCGGAGCCTCTCCCGCGGGGTGAGATGGAGGAACAAGTTGTGGGTTACAGGCCTGACCTCGCATCGAGTCTGCGAGCCGACACCCACGAGATCATCCAACTCGGTTCACGCCTTGCAGCGTGTTCTCAGGCAGAAGTGGAGGAGTTTTTTCGGAGGCACCCAACAGCGAGTAGATTCCCTCACGACAGCTCAAAAACATCTATTATGGCCAGTCTGGAGAAGGATGTGCAGCAGTATTCCCGGTTGTTCAGCGGGAAATGAGCCTTCGAGCTGCGATCAATTTGAATTTGCCCACAGATCGATTTGTCTTATCAAGGAAGCTTGTAACTTAGGTCCCGAACGGACTGATAATACTATGGTACCACTGTATCCTCAGACACCCTGCATCCCCAAACCAGTGGCACCAAAATTAGAGACATCCAGTCTGTCCTTTGAATGTGGAAATACCATATCGGCATGGTTGAGCATATAGGACGATTATAATAACTACATAGGCTATGTGAACAAGAGGCACATCGTTATGACGAAGCTTTAGTATACGCGGCTACTGGTCTTGACGCACGATCACTCTTTCGACGCGCTGCAACATCCATTCCTGTATCTCGTGATCCCAGAGCACAGTGGGCACTTTGATTTGACCTGTACCCGTGATGGCGGCCTTGATCTTCAATGCCCTGTATTCCCTGAACGTGCCTGGTTTTAAGATGTGGATAGTCGGCGACGCGAGCCTTTTACTATTCAGTACTCTTTTGACGAGTTCGTTTGAGCTACAGAGAGCTGCTTCCACGCGAGCTGGTGCTTGATGAGCTGATGTGGCTGTTCGGAGAGGGGAGGGGGAAACATAAATGTCAGTCGTCTTGAGACGAGACGGAACAGTCTCACAGAGTTCCCCGTCGATCTCGACGAGAAATGCTAGCGAACATGGCATCTTCCGTTCGTCCACGATGGCAGTCATTTCAGTGATGCGTCCGAGCACGTCCTGTGCCGAGAAGACGGCCCCTGTGAGCTCCTCTTCACTGATCAACGCGCCTTGAACACGGATAACGGTGCTAATCGCACGCAACAAATCGTCTCAGCTGACAGCCGGGATGGGGGTTGGGATGAAAATGCGTACCCGCGACGTTCAACGTAGCGTAGAATGGGACTACCATCGATTGAATCAAAGCCAACGATTTCAATGACATCGCCAAGACGATATCGCCACAAGCCATCGCGCGTGGTGACTATGACCTCATATCGATGGCCAACTTTGACCTCGTGCTGTATACCAGAGTGAGCGTGATATATAGTCCGACAGGAAGAGTTCGTACGGCAAATACTAAATTGGATGTGGTTTCTGGACATGACAGGTCAAGGTACTCGATGATATCATCGCTGGTCGCTTTGAAGAGGTTGAGCTTGGTAAGACTGTACGCGGTTCCGATGTAAGCTTCGCTTGCAGTGAACCCCAGGCTCGTCATACGGACATCAGGGCCGAGGTAGTGTCGCATCTATACAAAGGTTATTTAGGCGTTCGACGAAGCAGACTGTAAAGCCTCATACCTTTGGAACGACAAGGGCAAATGCACCGCTCGCAATGCTAATGACTACGTTAAGCCCCGGCCATAGCTTTTTGAGCCATCCAGGTTGTTCAGTTGCTTTTCCAACGGTGCGAAGGTAGGCGGCCCGCTCTGGCCTCGCCGAGAACTTTGGCTGGTAAAAAAAACGAGTAAATACATGTGTCATCGAAGATCCTGCGGCGTTACCTCGAGGTACTGCCGGACATGGCTAATCCCTTCCCAGTCGGGCAGTACACCGCTCTCGATGCTGTGTACGAGTGTATCCCATTCTTCCTCCATGCAGCGCATCATGTCTACAAACATGTATCCAAAGAGCGTGTTGATGGTCTCAAGCTGGGTGTCCGCGAGGGCAAACACGAGATGGACCAAAAGAAATGATCGATAGTTGACGATGAAGCTGGCAGCTACTGGGGATGTAGCTCGGGGTGCTACGGTAAAAATACGTCAGTGGCAGGAACGTGACATGGGGATAGCGTTTACCAGTGAGGGTGATCCAGAAGGGATCCTTGTCAACGTGTAGTCCATTTTTCATACGGATGACGCCGCCCGACATGCTCGAAATAGGGAATCGTGCAACTGAGTCTCCATCGTCGTCCATGACCTGGATGATTTCCCTATACGTGAGAGAATATACGATGCAATTCTTGCCTCCTTCAGTAGAGACGGGATTTGCATGCTCGTCGACGTCTTGCAGTGATGATCTTGCAGCGTGATGATACTTGGCGAAGAGTTTCCCCTTTTTGCCCGAGGTCGCGCTTGAACAGGCGATGAAGTAGGGTAACCCGGGGGAGAACATGTCTTTGACGTCGTTTACGTTTGGCTTGGGAGCCACCAGCATGTTTATAAAAGGCTCGTAAGAGTCATAACTCGTCAAAGGGATCGCTGCGCGGAAGCTCTCCAAGAGAGCGTCATTGTGAACTACATCATTCGAGTCGCCGAGTGCGTCCAGTGCGCTGCGGAAATCATTGAATACGGGAGACTCGCGCACATAACGTGTGTGCTTGTTCTTGCTGATGATATAAAGGAGCGTGGTGTGGACCCGCTCCCTGAGTCTGTCAAAAAGCTCGGGGGTAAGCGCGGGGATAGTTCCAGGAATGGATGAGCCAGTCATCAGAGTGAAGTGAAAGGGAAGGTGACCGACAGAAAGTGGACCCAGAGTCCTTTATGTACTGCCGTCTGATCAGGAATAGTTACTCTCGTAATTCGCAGACCTGTGCCCATCACAGTGATGATCACACACCGCATCCTGCACAACTCGGAGTCCATTTAGTACGCCGTCTGGACACGAACATAGGTGACAACTTACCGTATACCGACTTGTAATCGAATCAGTCAAATGAACCATTGACCTCAGACCTGGTACTATCATGAGGTGACCAACCATGGTACGGGCTCAAGCGCTTACTTGAACTTTGCATAGCCTCTGTGCTAGAGGTTACATACTGTGATGCCGCGGGCATTTGTGTACATCCGAACTGATTCCGAACACGGCTGGGCCCGGCGGCGGCGGCACTTGGGAGCACGATCATCAACGATTCAACAACGCTTCTGCCCAACCTACCCACACACTCATGCTCGCTGCATTGCCCTATGGTGTTCTCTGTCCTTGCAGTGACTTCGAACATGTTTCGTCTATGTATGTCCGCGTTTACCCGCGAGCGCGGTCAGGCCTCATGGATCAACACGGGTACCCTTACCGTTGTAGCTGGACTGAGTTGCACGTCTCAACATTCTACAAAAATTTACAAGCATCATTCAGTGCAAATCTGGGACACACCGCCGACCCAAATTGATCTCTCCCAGGCAGACGGTACCGAAGAGCCGGATTTGAAGGCTGCCACTCATCGCCCATTGTGGATGCAAGTGCTGTGCAAGACAGAAATCACGAGGGCGGTGTTTATCACTACCCAGTGTGGTATCTTTGCCCACGATCGACTGCATGCATCCCAGTATATTCCAGACACGCGCGAAGTTCATGGTGTTTCATGAGGTTCTTGGAAGTCCGAGACACTCATGTAGAGTGTCTCGAAATGAAACAGTATTTGTTCCGAAACGCGGCCATTCACACTGACGCTCTCCAATGAAGTTCTCATTCCCACCCTGGAATCTTAGGTCCACCGCAGGTACGTGTTGCACTGTGGTGTTCAGCCTACAGGTTTTGCGGGCAAGGTGAGTAAGGCGTGCCCATGGTCACGGTCTGTGAAGTCTGTCATTGTGGGCTCGAGTGCCGGGTCAGCAGCTGTTGTCACCGATGGCAGAATGGAGTTCGCCAATCAAGACAGCCAAATACCAGCTGGACGCGCAGTGGTCCATCCACCACTACCTCTTTTCTGGTAGGCTCTTGCTGCTCACGTGGAAGGTACCAGAAAAGTACTAGCCACTATATCTTTGCAACAGTGAATAAATAGCGTCTCATGCCACCCCAACCGTTAGATTCTCATGTGACGTTCACTCACTGGCGTCAGCAGACGACAGCTCCGAACGACTTCTATTTTTATAAGCGATACAGTGACGTTCCGCAATTACTACAGGCGAAGACCTGGTAGTCGGTGTGGGACGCTCGCTCGCCACAAATATGAACGGTGTCCGCAGTCTCTTCCCACTTGCATCCTCGTCGAGCTCACCAGCCCATTTCCCAGCGGATGTACCCAAAATATCTATACCCAGGTGACTCCGTGATGGGGTGCCTTGTGCCATCAACCCCAATTGAGATATTATTATTAGAGTAGTTACTTTGTCAAGTTAGCACTGTCGTAATCGGAGATTGAAAGGACCTTTGGACTGGATTTCCAACTTGTCCGGTGGTTATGACCGACGACCACCCCCATCGGTGGCTCAACGACGACCCCATCGTCCTCAACGCCGCCCTCGTCGTCGCAGCCACAACAGTCGCCATCGCACTCACCTCCTGTCTCTGGCACCACGCTCGGCAATCTCTCGATAAACAGCACCCAGACGACCCCCCATCCTTTCTATCTACCACCCTCGCGTCTTTTCGCTTCTCGCTTGCCCGCACCGTACAGGCGACCACACAGCAGTCGCCCGCCGTCTCTATTCCCGTCGACGAACAAAAGGACTCCAAGGGCATTCGTTCCAAGGAGCGCCGTCGCAGAGGCAGGGATCCGTTTCGTGATCTCTTGAAAGGCGGAAAGAGGTCTAAAGCCTTGCTCAAGGCTATCAAGGTCGCCGACCACGACCACGACCACTCCCCTCCTTCTGCCGACACGCTCTCAAACTCGAGTGCACATCAGAACGACACAACGTCCTCTACCTCCCGTTCCCAGTCTCCAGAGCCTGCTAGTGACCTGTTGGACATGGACCATCTAGGTGTAGAGTCGTACGATGGCAGTGCCAGGAGCATGACTCCGAACGGCAACACGTCTTCCTCGTCGGCAGTCACATCGGCAACGGACATCTCCGACCACGGTTCTTCGGACGCAGTCATTCAAACGGACAGCATCCCCACACATTCTTTACTCATCGACTCAACGACTGCCACGGACGCGGAAGTGAACGTCAGCTCCGCCTCGACGATCGCAACGCATGCATATGATGATGCTCCTTCATCTCCGCCATACTCTACTAGATGTTCTGACACTCGCATGCCTCAAGCACGCGATTCCCAGGCGGCATACACGAGTGGGAGTTGTGCTAAACTTGTCCGTGCCCGAACAAAGTTACGCCTTTCGAGAATGGATCCAAACGTCATATCACCTCTTTTGCAACCCACACCGCCCCCGTTGCCTGACAGCGTGGCAAGTTCCTTTAATTCTATCCAGTCGATTGTCCCTTGTCCATCGTCATCTATAACTTCGTCCACGTGGGTGCTTGTTTCTTCACTCCATCTCTTGTATTCTATTGTGACCCGTTCCACTAGATACTCTACCGATGGTCCTGGGCCGTCGACGCCAACTAATTCCCGGGGGTCAACACCCCCACCACGATCGCTATCAACGTCCACGGACCTCGCACAACCATTAGATGAAACTGCAACAAGCACACAAATACAGCTTACGTCCATGCGCAGTGCTCTCGAAGCATCGCGCGTACGAGAAGAGCAATTACGCATGGAAGCTGAGCAGGCGAGTAAAGAATGTGATGAACTCCGCTGGGGATGGAACGAGGATGCAAGTAATTGGAGAAGGAGGGAGGCAGAGGTGAATACTAACCTCTTATGTACATTCTGTCGAACTGACAAATGTTGTAGCTTCAAGCGCAAATACACCACCTGATGCAGCAGCTCCAAGCGTACGCGGCTGTCGCATCGTTTCGAGCACAACAGGCCACTTCTCCTTTTTCTTCGCCAACGTCGCCGCATATACACATGTCTCCACGTTTGCATCAGCATCCCTTTCCTCTTCCGCCTGCGATTCAGACTCAGAACTCGGCCAGTGCACCAGCACATGTTCACGCACTGCTTGCTTCTGCGCCCGTGCTCGCTTCCCACCCTCCGGGCTTCGCAGCGTCTTCCGGAGGTTCGTATACGGGAACAGGTTTCGGCATGTCACCCCTGTTATGGTCTGGCCTGGGATTGTGTGTTCCAAACCGGGATACAAGACATGGTGGACGACGTACCCCTGATTCGTCAGCATCTGGATCATCTTCGGAGGACCGGCGGCGACGCGCTGAATTTGCCAAGAGCGCCTCGGACGACTCCTTGGGTGATTGGGACGGTATGGAGAACGGTTCGGGGGATGAAGATAAGTGGGAGGAAGAAGAGGAGGATGTTTTCAGAAACAATGTGCTTGCGGACGCCATTTTGAAACGGCCAGAGAGTATCCGCGAACTGAGCAGTCCCCGGAAGCGATCGGGTGGGCGTCCTGCCGTGCAAGGGGTTGATGTTAGGGAGAGGATGGATGCGCTCAAAGACCCAGCGTTGGAGAAGCCTGGATTTTGTGCCACTGCTCGTTGACACCCCGGCCAATAACGTGCATCTGCACTGTCCACATCTCGTGTATCCGCGCTGCTCATGCAAGTCTCTGGAAGGTTACCCTCATTTACTTGAATCATCACTGTAGTTTATCCATTCATTTCGCAGCCTCTCCTTTACTTTCCATCGCACGCTTATTTTTTTTATACAGTCAATAGGGACATTCTCATTGGGAAACTTTTCCATAGAGTATCATACTTAAGATTGAGTTTTTATAACGCACTTGCTGTAGTTTATCCGTTTCATTGCACTGCTGGTCACAATGAAAGAAGAATGTCGTTGCATTGGGACAGTCGCGCGGTATTAAGGTGAGAGCAAGTTGGAGGGAACACCCGCTCCCATGGAATTATGTACGTCATGACGAACCTAAATCACCCCCCGAACCCTCCTTTTGTTGCTGCGCCAGCATACGTCTAAGAGTTGTGAGGAACGAGTCAAGGACGAGCACCAGGGGACTCACTGCCTAGCGGCCAGCACCATCTGTGCCTTGCGCTCCCTCAGACTGGCCTCGCGTTTCTCAGGCGTGTCTTCCCACTTGGCTTTCCCGCCCGCATCTGCGAGGGCCGGGTCAGACGCATTGGACTCGTTTTGTGTAAGGTGGTAACGCTCGATGAGGGAGGGGGGGCGTGCGGTGGTGGACGCGGAGGAGGCGGGCGTTGGATTTTGGCGCGTAGTAGGCGATCGGCGTTGAGCGTTGGCTTGGCCGTCAGGTCGGGGATAAAGCGTAAAGTAGGCTGGCGGGGGCTAGTCGGCAGGATGGCTGCGGTGAGAACCTCGTCCGAACCAAAAGAAGGCTGGGGGACGTACCGGTTCTAGGAACCCGCGTTCGAGGATCTTGTTCGAGGTGAGCTCGACGCTGCCGGTGCGCAAGAGGTCGAAGCGGATGTTGTCTCTGAGGGTGTGTGTGTGTGTGAGCCGGTTTGGGTACGGAGGGTCATACGCACGTCGGGATGTCGGGAAACATGGTGTGAATTTGGTCGACCTGGGTGAGGGGTGAGTGGGTGCGACGAGGAGGGGTGTAAGATGGATGGGTACCATGTCTTGGGTGACATGCTTGGGCCTGAAGCCGAGTGCAGCCGTGGCTGATCGTGCATCAGACGAGGACGTTGAGGGCCCTAGCGAGGACGAGGATGAGCAACGATGAGAAGGAGGAGAGAGAAAATGATTATACCTGACGTCGCCCATCGAAAGATGAAGACGATGACGGCGAACGCGACGAGGACGTTGACGACTTCGCTCATGGTGGACGTGCGACAAGTTCAAGTTGTAATACGGCTACTAACTTTGTTTCGTATACAAACCACCATGTCGACCATCAGACTCGCCTTGTTGATCTGCGACGATCTCATTCCACCTCTCAAGGCTATCCACGGCAACTACACGCCCATTTACCACCATCTCTTGTCCTCGTCGCTCGCACGGATCACTTCGGGTGGGGGTGTCGTCTGTAACGCAATGCAATGACTGCGGTCTCTGATGTAATGTGCAGACGTCACTTTTACGCTCGACGGCTATGATGTCGTCAAGGACATGGCCTACCCTCCAGACAGCGCCCACTATGACGGTCTCTTCATCAGCGGCTCTCGTTCGTCTCCGTCTCCCCATCTCGCTTATCACACCATCGATTGTGTTTCGCAGGTGTGTCCGCCTACCAAGATGTCGAATGGATCAACAGGCTGGTTGCGTACGTCAAACGCATCATCACAGAGAAACCCGCCTTGAAGATATTCGGTAAAGCCATACTTTCGCAGGTCGTCGTTCCCTAACCTAACCCATCCAGGTATCTGCTTTGGCCACCAAATCGTCGCAAGGGCCCTCGGCGAGTCCTGCGTGCAGAACCACAGTGGCTGGGAAGTCGCCGTGACGACCATCCAGCTCACCCCCCTCGGCAAGGCCATCTTTGGCTCTGACCAACTCGTGCGTACCCTCGATGTTCAACAACAACATGCCGATGCTGACACGTGTCGTGCCTAGGACGTCCAGCAGTCGCACCTAGACCACGTCCCGACGTGCCCGCCAAACGTCCACCTCCTCGGTTCGACAGACGTCACACCCAACCACGGCATGGTGTTGTTCGACCCCGCGTCGGTGCCTATACTGGCAGATCTCGATTCGGACGCGCCATGCCTCAATGTTCCGTTGACGTCCATTCATGTCTTGACGGTGCAGGGACATCCCGAGTTCACTGAGTCGATCATGACTGCGTTGCTCGATGCGCGTGCCGGAATATTAGGCGAGAAGTTGGTCAAAGAGGCGCGTTTGCGGGCGGGGGGTATACCTGGGAGACGTTATCCGGATGGGCTGGCGTGTGATGGCGTCGGCAGGGTAGGAAAGGTGATATGGGGCGTGTTGGGTGTGGTCTGAGCCGGTGGATCCCACAGGTCGCACCCGGGATGCATGTCGGGCTGGAGCAGAGAAGACATTGATAATCAACATGCACCATGGTATCGTCCACGACCACCACTAATGTCCATGTTACCTCTCACTATACTTTTTCGACATATTCATCTATCGGCGGAAAACACGTCTATATCCTGTCCCACCGCGGGAAGTGGAGTGACCTCGTGGTCTCTCTTCCCACTTGGATCCGACATTGGCTTGCATGATGGTATCTCTGAGGCCCTTGATGCACCCTTTAACGAGACATTTACCGGCACAGATGACTCGGAAAAAGTCCATGGCGTTCCCCCAAAAGTAATATTCGGGAACTGTACAAAAGCGCCATCAAAACATTGTCTGACCGCGCGACAAATTTGGTCTCGGTCTCATCTCGGCCGTATCTGTGTTTTGTCTCAGGTACACGGAGTCTGATGTGACCTCTTGTCTCTGCAAGTGTGTACCACCATGCGTACCGTTCGACTCGCATTGTTGCTCTGCGACGAGATTTACACGACGTCATCTGCCGTCAAAGATGCCCGCGGTGAATACACTCACATATTCCGCCAATTCCTATCCGCGTCGCTCCGACAGATCACCACGGGTGGGTATTGTCCACAGGTCGTGTGGTTTCTGATCCTTGATGATCCGTAGAGGTCGCCTTTACCCTCGATGCCTACGATGTCGTCCACGACATGGCATACCCGCCTGACAATGTCCATTACAAGGGTATCCTGATCAGCGGTTCCCGTTGGCTCCCATCCTTTCTCTCCCTTATCATCCTCTGAGTGATTTTTTTTTTTCGCAGGTGCGTCTGCCAACGATCAACTCCCGTGGGTCATCAAGCTGCTCGCATACATCAAACGTGTCGTCGTCGATAGACACTGCTTGAAGATATTTGGTAAATCGATTACCTTCCTCACCCTCGTCGTTCCCTAACCAAACCAGGCGCCTGCTTTGGCCACCAAGTGATCTGCAAGGCCCTCGGGTCCCCCGTTGAAAAAGGAGAATGGGAGGTCTCCGTGACGACCATCCATCTCACCTCGATCGGCAGGGCCCTCTTCCACACCGACAAACTCGTGGGTTCATACTACTCACCCTGTGAGACGGGTGATGCTGAGCGCTGATCGATCGTGGGCAGCATCTCCAATTGACGCACCATGACCAAGTCACGGTGTGCCCTCCCCACGCCCACCTCCTCGGTTCGACAGACATTGCGCCCAACCAAGGCATTGTGCTATTGGAGCCCGCATCGGCCCATCTACTAGCATCGACATCACGATCGAGATCAGATGCGCTGCGCGTCCCGCTGACGTCCATCCAGGTGTTTACCCTCCAAGGCCACTTTGAATTCACCGAATCGATCATGCGTCAGTTGATGACCGAGTTCGCCGACGAGTTGGGCCCGGAATTGGTCGAGGATGCGGCTTCGCGGATAGGCACGCCGACGGATGCGATCGACAAGGTGGGAAGGGTGATTTGGGGCATGTTGGGGATCACTGCTGGGCGCGATACAGTGACAACTAGAGCACGCTTGTGAGCCGAGTAAACCGAGTGTCGTGACTGTGGGCCTACTAGGCTAGATAAGTCGGTGCGAGGGTAGCACAGGCTTGTACTTTAGGTACATTTGGAGACTACACTTAGCGGGAGGGCAATTCCTTCGGTCAGTTACCGGTACTGAGCGAAGGAATTACCCGGCCGAAATGCGCCAGTCACGGCCCGGGCACAGCCCCAAACGTCACTTTGCTATCCCAGGAGTCCAGATGGACCCATTCAATTAGACGGTAGTCACTGAAGTACTGACACGTCAGCTATTGAACATCCAAACTTTTAAAATCTACGTCTAACTTCACTATGGGCCCGATGGTCTATTTGTGACACGTCCGTCGCCCGTTTATGCACTCGTGCTGGTGCAGGTGGATTCCGAGTTCACTTTTGTTCATACAACCACTCGCATTCAACTCTACGTTCTCGGCTCCCACCGTGTAAAGATCAAGGCCTAACTCTGGGTAGAAGGTCCAGTCAAGGAACTGGGGAACACTGGAACCTGAGACGAGAGTGTTAGTTCTGGCATGGAGAGGCGTTTCGGTCTCAGACCGAAACACGATGGAACTTGTAGGGTGACGGGGGAAATGGCGGTTTATGTCGAAAGCTCGGTAAGCAAGCTTTGAATTCACTTCGTAACGGCCGAGCTCGCAGCATGGCAGGTCAGAACTACTCACTAGACAAGAGAGTAGGGCGACAGGCAAACGAAAACGTGGCCGTAGACTGGCGGACGAGCGAACAACCTTGCATAGACTGCAAGTTCTCTACGTCCCATGCTGTCTGTGGCTGCCGTGAAGCAAGTGCCTTCTCCCTGTTTCGGAAGAAGCGGGGTAGCACTGCACCGGCAATTGGTATACAAGCATTGCAGTGCACTTCAAGTTCGTCCAACACTGCTTTTAGAACACTCTTTAGCCCTGAATCAGACGATCAAACCGTCTTTCATGTCTGTGGGTGAAATTTTGAAGGCGATAGACACGGTATGGGCTAACACGTTTGAATATTCAACCCCTGAATCCCGATTTATTCGTCCCAGAACTCCCGACTGTCGCGGGCATGGCAGTGCGTTCAACGCAAGCTCACTAAGCACCAACCACACGCTTGTAAATCGTATCTCTTTCCTCAGACTTTCTCCAATCATGATTCAGATGTGTCATAGTCAGTGACTCCTAGAGGTGTTGAGGTAGGTGTGACGTTGAGTCAGGTGTCGTGCAATTTATCGAGACAAACAGTCAGCGAGATCAAGGCGTCAACTCACCTCGAGGGTGAGTTTACCTCCACGGAGCCGCTTCCTGCGAGAGAGTCAGTACTGACAAGTATTACCTCGTTCTTCCGTGTCCATTAATTGTCCGCCCCCGTCCCTGTGAGCCAGGATATCCATCCCAACCCGAGTGCCTTGGTTTGTCATGACAGAACTTTGATTTCTACATGTGGCGACGCGGACACCGCCAAAATTCTGGGGGAGCAAGTCCATCCGGCATCCTCGGAAACGGAACGTTACCGAGCTGGGATTTAAAGGCTGAGGAATGGCGTGCTTCCGAACTTCAATCCATTTTATTCCCTCTTTCCCCTGACCAGTTTGATCGGATGTCAGGTGAAGCCCAGCTCGAAGCTCTCCTCGAGATAATCAACACGTCGGCCCGCCGAGCCATCGCCGAGTACAAGAAAGGTGGCAACGAAGTCCCTACGATCGAGTCCAAGACATACCACCCCATTGATTTCACAAATGATACTGTGGCGCTCAAGAAGGCTGTGAGACTACTCGAGGGTGCCTGCCAACAGCTATGTGCGTCATTGGCGCCTCCGCAGCACACTCTCCACAACGTGAGTTGTCTATCAGAGCAATCCCGACGGAGTAATGACTGAGCGACTCTTACAAATCAAAGTATGCATTATCTTTTGAATGGGCATGTGTGGGGGTCGTTATTCGTGCAAAGGTTGCGGATGCACTGGTGACGTATCCCAATGGTCTTCATGTTGATGAGCTTGCCAAGCTGGTCAATTTGGAGGAGGGAAAGCTTGCTCGCGTGCTTCGTCTCCTTGCGACCAAGGGGTGCTTCACTGAAGGCAAGGATTTTCTTTACCACATACTGTGTTGTATCTCACGACTTATCTCCGACTTCAGTCGCGCCCAATATCTTTGCCAACAACCGTATCTCACTCATTACACTTTCGACCTCCAACCCGGGCGCTCTCTCGCGCATGGAGGTGGAGTATATCTCTCAAGGTGGTGTTGTGTTGTACGAAACGATGACAGAACCGGAGTATGCAACAAGTTATGCTCCCGACAAGGCGCCGCTTATCTACGCACTCGAAAAGAAGGGCTTCAAGGGTAATTTCTTTGATTGGGTGAAAGAGAACGTAAGTCGTTTCCTTTTGCATGATTTTCTGCCGCTTTTGGTGGGATTCCCGTTTGCTGACTTTGTCATGTCTCCAGACTGAGCTACACCAAGTATGTAACGCATTTAAGCATTGCGATATGCATTGGTGTCTGACATGTTTGAGTAGAACTATCATCGTGCTATGCTCGGGCTGTCCGATGTCATGGGCTCTCTCTCCGTTTTGCACCGTAAGTGGATAGTCTTGCTTACTTTCATCTTGGCCGTCGACATCATCCTTTGATTAGACTATCCATGGAATGAAGTAGAGACCGTTTGCGATGTCGGTGCCAGTATTGGCACAGTTTCTCTGCCTCTCGCGAAAATGCATCCGCATCTGAAAATCACTGATCAAGACTTGCCCGAAGTTCTGGTTCAGGCCAAGGATGTAAGGATGTGTTCTTATCTTTTTATCGGCTTGTCTGTGTGTGCGGAGCTAACAGTGTTGCCTAACATAGGTCTGGGCCAAGAATGCACCGGAAGTACTGGAGAACAATCAAGTTGAATTCGTTCCTCTGAACTTCTTTGAAGGAAGTCCTGTCAAAAGCCAAGACGTGTACTATGTATGGGCTTTTTGCCTATGTCTTCCTTCGTCTCTGATGAATTTTGGTTTCAACGCTCATCTAGCTGCGCAATATCATTCATGACTGGCCTGACGCCGAGGCTATAGTTATCATGAGGAACGTGAGGAGTGCTATGGCTCCCCATAGTCGCTTGTTGATCCGTACGTTTCTGCTTTCTGAATTTGCGGGTTAGTTATTCAACCGACATACTAAATTCCTACGCTGTCGGTAGACGATTACATGTTGACACATGCCAGCCGCGATCCCAGTGCGAAGTCATTTGGCGCAGATGTTGCACCCGAACCATTGTTGCCCAATTTTGGGAACGGGAACAACCGGATGTATCAACAGGACCTGAACATGTGGATTATACATAACGCAAAAGAGAGGACGCTGGATGATTTGATTGCTTTGGGGTGCGTTGTTGGCCACGCTTTTCCATGTCTTGTTTCTGTTTTGTCCAGCATCGCTGACGACGTGCTTCTGTAGGTCTCGGGCTGGTCTACGCCTGGAGAAGGTGTATGACCTTGCAGAGTCTGCGGTGCTCGAGTTCAGGGTCGACCGCACGTAGATGCATGGAACACGCTTATAATTGTCATGCCTGTAACCTCCACGGCCCACAGGATTATTGCACTCCCTTAACGGGAACTAACACTCTGTAAATAGAAGTCGGATGTAATTCAACACCTTGTTTTGTTGGGATGCTTTCATGAATGGGATACCGTGGTTCCGAGACTCGATCTATAGACAAAACAAATCGTAAAAAAACGTCGGAGAAAAATCAACGAGATAATCTCCAGGCGTGCCTTGTAATTCACACCCGTGATCGTATTCATCGGGATCTACATACCGTGACCATGCCTGTAGAATCTCTTCGTCTTTGGAGGGCTCGACATTTATCCCGAAGTACCGTTTGGGTTTTGAAGTTTGTCTGGCACGCGTCCTGGGATAGAGTGCGTATAACTCGGGCCAGACAGTAACAGACTTTTTTTTGCTTTTCCTTTGGGCATTGGTAGTTGCAATCAAGCGTAATATTAACATGTTTCCGACACATCTCTACGTGATGCCAGTCAAGATAGCTCCAGTTCGTGACGCTGCAACGTCCGTTTGCAAGCATTGGTCGTCCTCGTCGATTACCATGTCCATAGATAGAACAGCCTACTTTTTTCTTCGATTCACTTATGCAAGCCAATTGAAGTCATGCTCACTCCAACTATGTACAGCTTTAACATGACCATTTGTGTACGTATAGGATTCCAGGTATCGCGATGTGATTTCGGACTCGGATGAGATACTCTGACTACAACAGGTGAAAGGATGGTGGTCTCGCCGGTGATGGGGTGTCGTGTAGATAAAATACAGATGCGCAATCGTGTTTGAATAGGAAAAAAAAAAGCAGGGAAAACGAGAAGATAAGTCCGAGAACAGAGGCATTGACAAATCTACCATTTTTGCTTGGACACCTCGTTGGCCTTGTCGAGACCGCTCTTGCCAAGATGGTCGCCTCGCCAGTGACTGTGAACGACGTTCAACCATCGGATTGACCCTAGGACCTGGTCGGCGCTCTCTCCTGTCAGAACGTCCATGTAACAGGCGAGGATGGCTATGACGTCTGCAGACCGATCGAGGGGAGCGACGACAAGCAGTCTCGTGTCATCGCACTCGTCTCGCGACAAGGGGAACTTGTGTCCCTGCTCCACCAATGCGTGCGTGATAAAGTCACGAGCGTTCCGTATTTGTTTTTCGTTTAACGCGGTCAGCTGGCCGTCGTAGCGAAGCGTCAAGGAGGGGCATGTCAGGCGTAATTCGAGTGCCCCACTGTTGGAGTACATGGTCTGCGCTCTCCAACTTGACGGCATGATGTTCTTGCGGGAGGGGGGGTCGAAAACGACGCGTATGATGTGAGTAAATCTCTCGCGGCCCAGCGTGCGCAAGGCGGCGATTTCGCTGTCGTCGTCTGTCAGCGCAGTGTAGAGACGCTGGGTAATCATCTCATGATGGGTCTTGCGCGCTAGATCGTATGGGAAGACTTCGGGCATATCATCATACTCGTCGTGCTCGTGATGTTGCTCAACCTCCTCGGCTTTTGTGAGGATTGCGTCGGTCGAAGGTTGGGCAGTCTGAATATCCACCGCAAGGTGGGTGTCGCGCGCTGATCGTAAGGGAATGACTCAGTGATGTTTTTGTCTTGCTCGACATTGTGCTTACCTTCGCTTTCGCTTTCGCCCTCGGACTCCTCAACCTCCTCGAAAACTGCGTCCATAAAGGGTTGGACGACGTTCTGATCCATGGGCTCGGACACAGGGTGGGTTCGTCCATGCAGTGAGCCCGGCTCTCCGGACGTGACCACATTTGTGGCTGTAGGAGTAACAATGCCGCGCTGACGGACCTGTCTGCGGGATTTGAGATGAAGGAAACGGGAGAAGAAACGTTTGAAGTGGGTCATGATGAAAGGGTATGGGAGTGATAAAACAGAGAAGAGGGTAGGAGTCACAGGTATATAAGGACAAGAAAAGTGTGTGAGTTGTGAGAAGAGAGGTTATCGCAGACTATCGAAGGGATAGATGTGATGGAGAACGCCGTCGCAGAGGACTGGCTTTATAAACCCAGTCGAGGGCCCACCTGTGGACCATCAAAGCGGGTGTGGAGGAGCCTGATTATGGACGGCGATGTGCTACTCGACGCATTTGACATATTAAAGAGATCAACTTCTGAATTGGGCTGTGAAAGAGAACAGCGTACCACTCTGGTTGTCACAGGAGTGGTTTCCACAAGCGAGATGCGTATTCAAATTTCATATCCACACCGGTTGACGGGTCACGGCAGTCCGTGAGCGCGAAAGGAGTCAGTTGAATACTTCCCCCGGTGATCCCTTCAATTAATCACAAAAGGCCCCGAACGTATCGACTTGCTTTGACCGCATCGACTTGCTTGCTTTGACATCGAAAGTCCCGTTCTTCTGGACACGCATTACTCCATTCGGAACGCTTAATTCATGTTGTCCATACGCTGTGGACATGGAAAGCATGACTCACGTTTCTGAGCTTAAGGCAGATTCCCACCACTGTCCGTCGCTAGGAGCAGGGCGACGTCGCCAAGTCACAGTGGACCACAGACCTTCTCCGAATGGCATGGAAATGCATGGGTAAGATCACGGTGCGTGACTTAGATAATTATCGGTCCCCGACCTTACAATAAGCACCGTCAAGCGTGTGAGGGGGCCGACTTTGCGAGCGGGAAGAGCACGTAGTAATCTCGTAGTAGCATACAAACAAACATTCCTTTCCCGTAACTTTACAAACAAATATAAATATGGTACACTTCCAAAAAAGGAACTTACCGCTGGAGAGAACGTCCTCGAAAGTTATTGAAGGGTCATCAAGGTACTAGGGGGTTCGTTCGCGAGACATCTTCATAATTCTCGCTCTTTCGGTATAACCATTTGATACACTATAAAAGCACCCTGTGCGAGGGAGTCTGACCCTCAGAAACAAACTTCAGCCAGCACTTCTATTCACATCGTACCAATCATGTCGCTCGTGTACTTCAATTACGACCCCCTCATCGACTTTGACCGTCCATTTGACG
The DNA here is from genome assembly GCA_038093095.1 of Boletus insuetus. Classification (NCBI taxonomy): domain Eukaryota; kingdom Fungi; phylum Basidiomycota; class Agaricomycetes; order Boletales; family Boletaceae; genus Boletus; species Boletus insuetus. Next base: position 65,433 of record JBBPRQ010000045.1, on the reverse strand, counting down.
TTGCGCTCGCAACTCGTTTCCGGCCATCTGGCTCATTCTGTCCCAGGTTTGTAAATGCTATCCTCCAGTTGTGTATCCAGCCCAACATATCCTGAACAGGATGAACTTCCATGAATCCAAGGAGACCAACACAGTGACAGCCACATTCGAGTTACCTGGCATGAAACCCGAGAATATGACCATCGACGTCCACGAGAACCGTCTCATCGTTGCAGGTGAGGCAAGGAAATCCGACTCCAATGAGGAGGGTGGATATACAGTCCGTGAACGTGGCTATGGCAAGTTCTCCAGGACAGTGCAGCTGCCCTTCGCGACCAAGGTAAGCGGCAGAGTGATATTCTAATACCGCCCGACTTTGGGATGCTGACCCAATGTGTAGCCTGACGATGTGAGGGCCAAGATGGAGAATGGTGTCTTGACGGTGACGTTCCCAAGAACGAACCCCGAGCAGCAAGCACAACGCATAACCATCCAGTAAACACGACATCTCGTTTCTTCTGGTAACTAGGCTAGACGTTTTAACACACAACCAATATAGTGCACGTACGAGCACGTCACAATTTGTAATGTTTGGAAATCATGAGCACGGGGCAATATTGCACGAACGAGACATAACGTACATTAACGCGATTCACGGAATTGAACGTTTCGCGTTCCTCGCGCTGTTCGCAGCGGTGTATAGGTTGGCGAAATGAACGTTGACTTCACCTCTGCGGCGAGTTTTTCACGGAGTACAGTGTTGGGCTTTGTGTCCTTGCGGAAGACCTCGTGATCCTCTGTCCACGCCACGAAGCATAGGCGGCGAATCACTGAAAGCGAGCACACAGCGTTGCTGCTCAACGTTCATGCGGCACTGACTGGAGTTGAAAAGGACCTGAGGGTCAGAGCTAGCCTGAGTGTCCCTATTCGATCTACCAATCCACCCGAACAACCTGGACGAGTCGCTCTCAGCGCCAGCCAAAGCAGTGTGGTCACTCAAGATCAACCATGGACCATCTGCATCAATGGTAACGGACTGGGTGACATGCCCTCATTACGACGCTGGGTCAGTTCCTCGGAGGAACGTTGTACTTGCCTGTGCTTCATAGATGCAATGGTAAAAAGGGTGCTGCACCACCACCACCCGAAAATCAATTTGCAACCAATGCAGCTTGAAGCGAACCTACAATACCGAATTGAGCTCAGAATGTACGGTTTCAGGTCGTCAATGCACCTTTTATGGGACTAAACAAGCTTTCAAAAACCTGAAGTATTGGATTTTGAACATACTCAGCGAGGCACACAGGGTCGACGCACCGACTGCAATCACTGGCATGAGTGTGAGTACCCGCACTCAAGGTTTCAAGTCCAAAGTACGTAAGAAGTAGCGAGATGTCGATGTCTTCCTCGATGGCGTAACCCGCAGCAAGATGGGAGTTGCGAGCGCTCGCGGAGTATCGTCCATGCTTGCAGAGTTTTATCGGGAAAGGAAATTGTGTCATTGTTCTCGCTTGAGGTCGACTGGGAATGCGCGAGTGTGGCTTCGAGCTTGGGAGGTGACCGGTGACAGCTGAGATGGTCCAACTGATAAGTCTATGGTGAGAATCAAGTGGTCACGTGAGCACGGTGGAGCCTGGCATCGAACGAGAAAATCGTCGTCTCGATCATTGTCAACAGCTACTTCAGGTGTGTGTGGCATGTAAAAATGGTTGCACCTGCCGGCGTCACACAGATCCCTAGATCGAAGTTTCACTGTCCTTCTTGTCTCAGAGCACCGCGGCAATGTCGGATCGAGATACTCGCCGAGCCCTCCTGAGAGGCATCACAGGCAAATATGGGGCAATCCGTCGTCGTTTTGGCATTGATAACGATGACCAGGAAGGTCATGCCATGGCTGCCCCAGAGCGGGTATGTGAACCCTCAGGCTTATACGTGTGCCCATAATAAATTTACTTTGTCAGGGGTTGAAAAACGCAAAAATTACTTCCGAAGAAGATGCTCCGTTGGAGGTGCAGGTCATGAAAACCGGTATGAAGACAACCACAGGAAGGAACGTACCGAAACAGAACAAATGGCTGATCACGGAGTACGATCTCGATGTTTGTGGCAGGATAGGTGGCGGTAGATTCTCGACCGTCTTCAAGGCACGGTATAGAGGCACGATGGTTGCAGTAAAGACTTTGAAGGATGTTGGACTTAAGAACATGAGAGAGGTTCGTCTTTAGTTCAAAGGTGGTGATTATTAGTTGTTCATTCTTGCGTATGCACAGGCCCTAGAGAGGGAAATAGACATTTGGAGCGAGCTACGTCACGACCACATTGTTCCGTTCTATGGCGCATCGACCTTGACGCCGCCATTCTACATAGTCTCGCGGTACATGCAGAACGGGAATCTTGTCCAGTATTTAGCTGCTGCACCGGACACAGATTGTACAAAGCTAGTCAGCATTGCAATTGTTTTAAGGGATTTGTTGACCGCTAATTCGAACGGAAAGGTCTTCGAGGTCTCTCTTGGGATGTACTACCTTCACGCAAGACAGATTGTCCATGGTGACCTGAAGGGTGTAAGGCCAGCGTATTTCTGTATTTTCGTAGCTGATGTACATGATCTTCTCAGGTAAATGTATTGGTGGACGACGCTGGCAAGGCATGCATCACCGACTTTGGTTTATCAAAAGTCTACTCTTCCGGGACGGGAGGAATGAACAGGGGCAAGGTTGCAGGAACTCTTCGATATCTAGCACCGGAGGTATTGAATGGTCAAGATCTCACCTTTGAAACTGACGTGTATGCATTTGGGATGTTAATATATGAGGTACTCGCAATTGTACGCCATTCTTTACTCTCTGACGTGATGTCGACAGGTATTCGCTGGAGAGGTTCCACTCATCTGGGTTCCTGACGACGTGGTTTTGGAGGGTCGTTTTGAACTTCGGCGCCCAACGTCGATCAGGGCTTACGAACGCGGTTTCAACGAAGTGCTCTGGCAGTTGATTTCCGAATGTATATTGCGCGAACGATATGCCCGCCCGCGTTTCAAGACGATCCAGAAACAACTCTCCTCGATGATAAAAGTGGAACCGTCCGCCGAATCAGTCAATCCAGGTAAAATATCACTGGGAATCTACATTACCCTCGCTCGGGACTGAAGTTGACGCCGGACGTTCCACAGATCGGGGGCTTGACCGACGTTTGACCGGTTTGGGGCTTGACGCCAGACGTTACACAGATTGGGGGCCTGACCGACGTTCGACCGGTTTGGGGCTTGACGCCAGACGTTACACAGATTGGGGGCCTGACCGACGTTTGATAGGTTTGGGGCTTGACGCCGGACGTTATACAGATTGGGGGCCTGACCAACGTTCGACCGATTGGGGGCTTGAAACTGAACATCCGACAGATTGGGGGCCCGACGAAGCAAGGCAGATTATATCGGCTCTTCGGTCAGACTTGGACGCTGCACATAAGGCAGCCGAAACACTGAAGGTCGACTACGATACCACAGTCGCTCGTATTCAGCACGACAATTCTAACCTGCAGTCCGCGCTTGACACTCAGACAAGGGCAGTCGCCAAAGCAAACCAGTTAATATCGACACTCCGGTCGGAATTGGAAGCCGCACAAGAGGAAGCTAAAACCGCGGGTCGCATAGAGGAAGCCACGGAGGCACTTCTCAAAATCCTTGAAACCTTTTGGGAGGAGACACGCACCAGTAAAGTAGCTGCAGAGTGGTCCATGGGTGAGCATCGACGTGCAGAAAAGATGGATGTAGATGACGAGTACTTTCAGATTTCAAGAAAAAATGTGTCGACATGCTCGAAGCACTCGGTGACCAGGCGCTTGGCTCTGGAGAGCACGATAAGGCAATTAAGTGCTACACCATTGCATTGTCCCTCGATCCTTCAAACTCAATTGATATCCTCATGAAACGGAGCAAGGTACATGTTTCAAAGGGATCGTGGGAGGATGCCTTGATAGATGCGGAAGGGGTGTGTGCATTGAGTTATATTTTTTATTTGGCTGCAGTTTGCTAACTCATGTTCCCTACACATAGGTGATTAAACTAGCTCCTTCATCGCATCTGGGATACGAAAGGAAGTTTGCTGCGTTTTATGGCGCTAAAGATTATGATGAAGCGTACGATGCCCTCTCCCTCATGTTTTTAAGCGTCGAGAGTTCCACGGCCGAAGAAATATGCCGTACGTACACCAATACTATCATAAGGACCATGTATCAACGATGTTTTACAGGCCTACGAGAAAATTATACCGCTCCTGACGAGACCATTGACGCCATCGATACCGCTGTTCACGGGATCTCCAATTGCTGTCCGCTTGTACTCATTGATGTCACGATGGGCCAGCTACGTGATGCAAAAGCACGAGCTGGGATGTTCAAATCGGAGACGCCCTTCAAAAAGCTCGTCTCCGAGACTGCAGTCACGAAAATTGATGAAGGGCACATCTATCAATCTGTCGCGGAATACTTCAAATGGATGATGTTTTCCCACACATGGGGGGGAGAGGAACCAACATTCAAGGACGTTAACTTGGTTGATTCAATCTGGGAATTGGATCATTCGCCACTGAACGAGAAACTCCAGCAATTCTGCACAAGGGCTCAGGAAGGTGGTTATAGATGGGCTTGGTCCGACACCTGCTGCATTGACAAGGACACGAATGCCGTCTTAAGCCAGTCTCTCACTTCCATGTACCGCTGGTATGAGGAAGCGGCAGAGACAGTTGTCTATCTCGCAGATGTCCAGCCCTTTTCAGAACTTGGTGCCCTCACAAACAGCAAATGGATGACTCGTGCATGGACTTTAGAGGAACTTCTTGCATCGAAGGTTATCCGATTTTATAACTGCGCATGGAAACCATATCTAAATGATATGCATGCCAACCACAAGGAGTCTCCCGTTATCAAGCAAGAAATAGCAAATGCGATGGGAGTCAATCCAGAGACTATCACGAGTTTCCAGCCAGAGGATTTGGGGGCGCGAGAGAAGCTCCGCTTAGCATCAAAACGCAAAGCCACTGTGGACGAGGACATCGCCTACTCCTTGATTGGTGTATTCTCGAGCAAAATCATGCCTCGTTATGGGGTGGGGAAAACAGTGGCGATCGGTGAACTTCTAGAGAACATCGTCGCTCGCACGGGGGATGTAACTATAATCGCTTGGACCGGTAAATCATCGCGACACAACTCTGCTCTTCCCGACTCCCTAGCTGTTTACAGCCAGATGCCATACCACCCACCATCCATGGAGGACAGTGAACTGGACACGCGTGTGGAGCAGCTACGTGGTGGATTGCCACGAGAGGATGTATTAGCATTTTACAAGCAAGTGGTTCAACTCCGTCGAGCAACATTCTCGGACAGCTGCTTACACCTCCCATGTATCACGTTTGCCGTCACAAAACTTGGCATACAAGACACTAGTGGCAACCAGGGGGTTCTATATAATGCACTCGTCCCACCGCTTGGGAAAGTGGAATTTAGGACTGCAGATGCGATCACACTGGCGAAGCCACGCAAACTCGTATTTGTACATCCTTGGCTTCGTGGCCTCCGTGATCGACTTGATGAGTCCCTGTCGGATGACGAGGCGGATATCGAGTCCAATCCGGCCTCCGACTCGGAGGGGCCTGAAGTTGATGGCAACCCCGATGGAGACTCGGATGCGTCTTCCGCCTCCACTCCTCCCTTACACGCCGAGCCTACAGCTCAAGTTGACCGCTACACGCAGGCGTTACAACTGACTGCCCGCCTCGGGCGTCCATTCAACGCCCTCTTGCTCGAGCGGCAGTCAAATGGTCAATATAAGCGCATTGCTGCCGAGCGGGAGATCATCATTCCCGGAGTCCCATACCAGACGAATCCAAAGAACATTCGAGTCAAGGTGTTGGAGATTGTTTGATCTGGCTTTGTTATCTTGACACCGGTTCGTCAACTGTCTGTAATTCTTCTTATTCCTCATTTGCATTATAACCATTCATGTCATCCTGTGGTACTGTCACCCGTATATCATTCACATACATCCCGACACCTCTGGTGGCATTATTGAACGTCAGCGGATTAAACTTCACCCATGTAGGCCATTGGGTGGACCATTTCAGCGTTACTACTAGTATGTCTCCCCTTCACACCGGTCGAATTTCTTGGTGCTGGAAGACAGATTGAACGCAATGATTTCTGAACTGCTGCGTGTTGTTTTGTTGTGTACCGACTTGAAATATGATGTGCCGAACCGTAGTAGCGCACAAACAAACATTCCTGTCCTCGAAAGGTACCGAAGGTCATCAAGGTATTAGGAGGTTCGTTCGCGAGACGTCTTTCATGGTTCTCGCTCTTTCGGTATAACCACTTGATATACATTAAAAGCACCCTGTGCGAGGGAGTCTGACCCTCAGAACATTACAAACTCAGTATTATCACAAACTTCAGCCAACACTTCTATTCACACCGTACCTGGGAACCATGTCGCTCATGCGCTTCCTTTACGATCCCCTCGTCGAGTTCGACCGTCCAATTGACGTTGCACTCGCAACTCGTTTCCGGCCATCTGGCTCATTCTGTCCCAGGTTTGTAGATGCTATCCTTCAGTTGTGTATCCAGCCTAACATATCTTGAACAGGATGAACATACATGAGTCCGAGGAGACCAACACAGTGACAGCCACCTTCGAGTTACCTGGCATGACACGCGAGAATATGACCATCGACGTCCACGAGAACCGTCTCACCGTTGCAGGTGAGGCAAGGAAATCCGATTCCAATGAGGAGGGTGGATATACAATTCGTGAACGTAGCTATGGCAAGTTCTCCAGGACACTGCAGCTCCCCTTCGCGACCAAGGTAAGCGGCAGAATGATATTCTAATACCGCCCGACTCTGGGATGCTGACCCAACGTGTAGCCTGATGACGTGAGGGCCAAGATGGAGAATGGAGTCTTGACGGTGACGTTCCCAAGAACGAACCCCGAGCAGCAAGCACAACGCATAACCACTCAGTAAATGGGACATCTCGTTCCTTCTGGTAACTAGGCTAGACACACGATCAATATAGTGCACGTACGAGTATAATGAGTACAGCGTCACAATTTGTAACGTTTGGAATTCATGAGCACAGGGCAAGATTGCACGAACGAAACATAACCTACATTAAAGCGATTCGCGGAATTGAACGTTTCGCATTCCTCGCGCTGGTCGTAGCGGTGCATAGATTGGCGAGATGCAACGTTAACTTCACCTCTGCGGCGAGTTTTTGCGTTGGGCTTTGTGTCCTTGCGGAAGACCTCTTAGCGAGCACACAGCGTTGCTGCTCAACGTTCATGCGGCACTGAGTGGAGTTGAAAAGGACCTGAGGATGAGAGCTAGCCTGAGTGTCCCTATTCGATCTACCAATCCACCCGAACAACGGACTGGGTGACATGCCCTCATTATTAATACGCTGGGTCAGTTCCTCGGAGGAACGCTGTACTTGCCTGTGCTTCATAGATGCAATGGTAAAAAGGGTGCTGTACCGCCAGTGACTACCACCACCCAAAGATAAATGTGCAACTATGCAGCTTGAAGCAAACCTATAATACCGAATTGAGCTTAGAATGTATGGTTTCAGGTCGTCAATGCACCTTTTATGGGACCCGCGAGTATAGAACTAAACAAGCTTTCAAAAACCTGGATTTCAGCGAGGTACACAGGGACGACGCACCAACTGCAATCACTGGCATGAGTGCGAGTACCCGCACCCAAGTCTAAAGTACGTAAGAAGTAGCGAGATGTCGATGTCTTCCTCAATTGCGTAACCCGCAGCAAGATAAGACTTGCGAGCGCGGAGTATCGTTTATGGTTCCCTTGCAGAGTCTTGTCGGGAAGGGAAATTGTTCTCGGCGGAATAGCCTAAGGTCGACTGGGAATGCGCGAGTGTGGCTTCGAGCTTGGGCAGTGACACCTGAGATGGTCCACAAAAAGGCTCAGGCTTGTCTGCATGTGTCACGAAGAACCGATAAGAGGATGCATGTGCGAGATTAAGGTGAGAATAGAATGTGCGGTAGATACGTAGGAGTATCTTCTAGATTCCTCCTGGTCTCGCCGGAGATGAAACTAAAAGGCTTGATCTGTAATTTTAACTTGTAATACTTACATGCACGCGTGCCGCAGTACGGTGACGGTCAGCGAGATGGGAGCAGAGTGTCATCCTTGGCTTGCTAGTGATTCGAAGGATCGGTTTCTCTAAGCTCTGGACGTTCTTGGCGAGCTGAGTTAGTGGTAAGCTTCGACATTTTGAACCTCAGAGGATCGCTGGGTCCGGATCGGCCCGGGGTTGAATTCGACTGATAATTACTACTAGAGGCTCGGCTCCCAACCATTCCCTTCCGCCCCACAGTGCACACCAACGTTAGGAAGTATCTCCCCGTGCCCCGTACAAAGCAAGCGTATTCAAGCTAAACGTGGACGCACTCCCAGAAACAACGCAGGACCACGTCGGGGCACACCTCGCGTCGTTCAATGTCAACACGGTAATGTTACCCGCACGGAGAAACGAACGACTCCATGGCCAACATATGGCTGACATGAGCGAACAAGGTCCCGCGGTGATTCAGAATTTCCGATGTCTCCGAGAAGCGTTAGCGCGGCCCAATATTTGGTGACGCGCGCTCTACTTGCGCGGACATCGCCTGTATGCGTCTATTTCATCTCCAAGTAACGTTCCACCCGCTGTATCCCAATCGCATGCTTGTTTCGGTTTATGTAGTGCGCACCAACTGACGCGCGCCGCGGAAGCTCGGGGATCCAAGGAATCATCGTTTGTGCCCACAAGGACGGATACGGTGCATGTCAGAAAATGGGGAGCTTCCTCCAGCCGCTGGTACTTGCGGAACTTCCAGTACAGCACCGAAAGGGTGTTGAGACACGAGTTGGACGTGTGTATCGGTAGCGTGCACTGTGCGTCGTACCCTTCCACTCAGAGTTCTACACCGCGGCCAGATCGCCAGAAAAGCCATATACGGAAGATGGCGCGAGGTGAGTCGCTAGAGCACTGGTAACAATGGAGGTGGGGAACGATCGAGATTTGACCGCGCTCTGACCATGGTTTGGAACGAATAACAAGTCAGCTAGCCGAGGACGACCGGAGGCGATGCATATAACCCCAAAATTTACCGTATCGTGAGACGAAGCCAGGGTGCAATCTGGAAACGTTCCATCAAGCTCCGAACGAGAAGATGTTATACCGAGTTGTTGGAGCACATGTGGACTATGTCTGGACCAGGGAAATTATGGGAGCGTGTCGAAAGCTTCCAAGGACAAATACAATGTCCTCAAGAAGGTGATATTGCACACTACTCACAGGACACGCTGCATCCCTGTACGGTAATTCTAGGCAAGTTTCTCACCTCGCATTTTACTCGGCTACTCAGACGAACTAGACCAAACATGGACCAAGATTAAAAGAACACAGTACTAGTTTGCAAATTCCACTTCGACACTCAATCCCTCCCACCATGAACACCACCCGGTTCGCCTTGTTATTCGGCGACGATATCATCGTTGATGCGCTTGCAATCGCCGCTGCCTTTGGTGATTACGCTCATACATTCTGCCAATTATTGGCCTCCTCTCTCGGACTGATCATTACGGGTGGGCGCTCTCTGCCACCGGATCATTCTTATCTCTGATTTTTTAACGCTCCGCAGAGGCCCCTTTTGCCCTAGACGCCCACGACGACGTCTACGACATTACCTTCCCGCCCGACGACGTCCGTTATGACGGTAAGAAATCAGTGGTTCCCGTCTTCTGTCTATCTCTTATCATCCCCTGGATACTTTTTTCGTAGGTCTCGCTTCTACCGAAGATCCCACCCCCTGGATCATCGAACTTCTCGACCACGTCAAGCACATCCTTGCTGGGCAACCGTCCCTGAAACCATACGGTAAACGAACTGGCTCTCTCGCCTTGGTCGTCTCCTAACCCACCCAGGTCTTTGTTTTGGCCGCCAAGTCATCACCAACCCCCTCAGGTGCTTCATCAAACAGGGGGACAGGGAGGTCTCTGTGACCAAACCTCGGTCTTACCCATACAAGCGGTGCGTCTCATGCTCGCAGCCGGAACAGGGCGTATCGATACCGATGCATTTGTTTGGCGCACAGACTCGGAGCCTCATATGGTTCAAGTCACGCTCTCGCTCATGCGCACCTCGCTCCGTCCAACGTCGTGTGCGACCAAGGCGTCGCGGTATTCGAACTCACGTTGGCACTCTTACCGGGGGATCTCGAATCAGGTGCGCTGTGCATGCGTTGCGATTTATTTGCGTGCCCACGCGCATGTTGCAAGGTGACTTTGAATCGACCGCACCGGGCATGTGGATAATCCACTCCGCCGAGAAGCTGGGCCCGGTGTGGTCGAGGATGCCCTGTCGAAGGACGGAATGAACAAAGTAGGAAAGTTAAATGGGCCGTGCTCGCCTCGAAATTCTATTAGCTGTAGAGGCTGACGGCTAAATATCCGATGTTGACATTAAGGTATCATCCACAACGATCGTATGTCAGTACAAACGTCCATAGGCTGTCATCCCCTCTTTCATCCTCTTCTATAGCTAACCAAGCATGTTACCACTGTAAAATACCGCGCAGGATACTTGTGACTCGTATCCAGTCCCGTCATGATGTCGCGCGTCACGTTTTGAATACAACGATGAGCACGAGCAGCACAAGAATGAGCAGCCCAATGGTCACCGTCGAGCCTAGCACCAAGTAAGGAAAAAAAAGGCTCAACGAGACCCCACACGCGTAAACGCACCGTTTTCTTTTGCCCCACGGGCAACACGTGCCAGCCGTCTCCGCGCACCCGCCATGTGAGCCTGCGTCCCGTCCAATTCGGTATCCAGCGCCCCCAGTAACCCCGTATGCACCTCGAGCTCATCGTTGATCTGCAGCGATAGGTGGTGTTGTCGATGAATCGACGACGACAAATGGTCAAGCCGCGTGTCCTGATCTATTGCGGGTGAGCGTGTGTTGGCGTCCGGGAAAAAAGAAAAGAAAAGAAAACGCAATCAAAATAAACACAGGGACAAGGGGGACGAACCTTGCATGATGTGGCGCTGCTGTAAGAGTATGTCGCCTTCCCCGAGCGCGTGTGCGTCAGACTCTGGATCGGAGGGGTCGTCTGTGTAGGGCTCAAAGGCGGGTGAGAGGCTATGCTTGCGCTCTGGGGTGGGGGGAAACGTCGGGGAGGGTACTTCGGCTGGTACGATGCTGTGGGGACCGCCATCCACACCGTCATGGTCAATGGTCCATGTGCGAGGGGGCGGGGAGGATATGTGCCAGTATTGGGACACGGCAAGTAGATAGATACACCGGTACGAAATGAAAGACAAACGAGCGTTACAACGTCAGTCTATGTCCACGGCGATGCAAGCTGCCGTGCGACACGCACGACAGCCTAATGCGAAGGAGGGAAACGCACCTGGCCAACCCGGCCTTTTCAGCCTCTTCTTCGCCCAGCATTCCCCGCAACCGTTCGTACTGCCCCCGGAGCGCTACTACGCCATCGTCCCTGCCGCCGTCTGCGAGTCCTGACTCTACGTCGGAGGCGTCCTGGAGGGTGATCACGCCGCTGCGGAGCGTCCGCAGGTTTGTCACGATCTGTGCAAAGTGGAGGGTTGGGTGCGTCGATTGGAGGCGTTGTCGTTCGAGCAGGAGCGAGAGGGTCGTTGTCGCTAGAGCAGTGAATTTTGAATGTGAGGCTTGAGAAGGCATGTCGATTGTGAGACGGAACAGAGTCTTTGGATTATCCCCCTGAGAGCACTGGTAGTAGGCACGTGATCACTCGTACAGTACTTCGTCAAGTAGTCTTGATACCTCCCCAGGCCACCTTTTGTCCGCTACTTCTCGGCGCACCGTCCCCCTTGGTATTCTTGTCCCCCTTTACTTCTCCCTCCTTATTCTGGGCTTTCGTGGGCACCGACACAGACCCCGGCAACGGCGACGCACGCAACCCATCCAGCACCCGCGCCGCATACTCTGAATTCCGGATAAACCACCCTGCATAACGCCTCCCAACCGTGGATTCCGCAATGTGTACCATGTTCTGTCCGTCTCAAGGTCAACCCAACCCATCATCCTGGTGACATCCAACACGCACCTCGTCGATCACGAAATTCAAGTCGCTGATAGACATCCATTCACCGTCCAATACACTGCCTCCACTGTTAGACGATGATGAACCATTGGTACCTTTTTCTTCGTCCTTGTCTGCTCCAGTGGCAATATTGACGCGGCCGATAGATCGTCCTGCATTCTTCATGACCATCATCCAGCTTAGCACCTCCTCCTCGTCCACACCTGTGTCGAGGAACCCTGCCAGCTTCCGCGAATCGAGGGACGTGTACAGCTTCAGCAAGCTGCGGAGAACGGGCACCGGCGTCAATGACAAGAAATGTGCCGTGAGCGCACGCATGTGACGGTGGGTAGGGTCCGAGGTGGTGTTGTTCTGCGCAGACGGTGACGTCGGTGACGATGGTGTCGGCGGGTTGAGCAGCAATGCTAGTGTAGTTCGGTCATTGTATGGTGGTCCGTTTGCAGTGATGAATTTAGGACACGCATAGAGAAAGATTTCCTCAAACGTGCTCAGACCCTCTTCCCTGTATGTGAATGAGCTCATTCAGATTTTGGTCCTACGAGGTGAGACTCACCCGCGACCCATGCGCGCCATTTGATCGCCATACCTCTCACGCACAATGTTCATCACATTGTCGTCCAACCGTGTCGGCGCAAGGGTATTACATAGTGCAAGCAACGCATACATGCGGTCCGCCGTTTTGTTGATCTATACCACGTCAGTCACCGCTAAACGCGTCCAGCTCCGCACGCACCTGGTCATACTGGTAACTCCGCATGTGGTATTGTCTCGCCCGCATGACCCAGTTGAGACATCCCGTAAACACCCTCGCCGCATCCGTCACTCTTCTGAGCATCAGGTAACACACGCCAGCGTGGTACGCCGTGCTAACATGGGCCGCGGTAGGAGCCGTAAACGGAGCTTTCTGACCCACACCCAACCCCAGCCCCACTTGTTCCATGATCTTGAGCGCAAGCGTAAAGTCGCCGAGAAGGACGTGAACGCGGAGCAGTCCAATGAGCGAGAAATACCCGAGCTGGCGATATAACGGCCGCGTGCCATATTCGCCTACGATGTGCCTGTATCGCGCGTCAACGATGTTCTTCCCACTCGATGGGGACAAGTAGAGTAGACGTACTCGATCTCCTCGTCGGTCTTGCCTTCGGCACGTGCCTTGAGCCATTCGTTGACGTGGCTCTTTTGGATGAGGGAGTAGAGAACGTTGAGGACGCTGTAGCTGCTCCATGCTTGGGCACCGCCTTCGGAAGCCAGCATCGTGAGTTCGTCGTCTGTCTTGGTCGCGGGTCGCGATCGGAAGAGGGCAAAGGATTGGAATTGGTAGATGAACTCGTCGATGATATCCCACAGCCACTGTGCAGGGAGTGAAAGGGGTACAGGTCCTTCCGAGTCTACGCGAATGAGGATGAGTCCACGCATCCGAGAACGGAACACGTACTGAGAAGATAATTGAACAGCTCGCAGCTGTTTTCGTACGAATGGAACCGGTCGTCAATGTCGGGCTGTAGACGGGAGTAAACGTGGCGATAATAGAGCTCGCGGTAGAGGACAAGGAAGATTTGGTCGTCGTTGACGAGGGGCGCGATGATCTCTGCTTCGGGCCATTCGGTTTTGGCGTAGAATTTTTCGGTGAGGCGGTTCCATCCGGATTCGTAGGCGAGGGTGATTTCAGGGAGGTTGTTGTCCAAGACGGCTTGATGAAAGTGGACGATGAACTAGTGGTAAAGAAAAAAAAAAGGTTGGATCATGAGATAAGGGGATGTGATGCGTAGATGTGCACGACTCACGCGCTTGACGACGTCTGGGATCTGGGAAAACGCGGTTTGTTGCGCGATCTGTGCTTGCACGGCGAGGAGGGCAGACTCATCGAGCTGGAGGTTGGCGGGGTCGTCGTAAATGTCTGCGGCGGGGTAGGACGGGATGGTAAGGGGGATGTCGACGTCGTTGATTTCATCGTCGAGGTCGGGCTCGGCGGCCCATAGAGGCACTCGTTGTTGTGCCGACATTTTTTGTGCGTTTGCGAACGTGTTCGACGACGAGGACAAATGTTTTTCGGGTGCACTACACTAGGACATGTTTGGAAAGTATTTCCCATCTATCATCGTGTATGATGGTCTCGCAGCGTGCACACCGCACGGACAGGTCGTGTTGCGAAGCGAATTGATTTTATGGGCGGTTGGAGACACCCACACAGCATGGTTAGATGGGACCTCGTTCTCAGCGGCGACTAAAGATAAGGTGAGCGCGTGGTAATGGTAAGTGCGCTGTTTGTCATCAGACCCATCTTATCTCTCCTCCTCCCTCTGCCCCTCCCCACTCCATCCCCGCCATCCATCCCATCAATAACCATGTCCTGGAAATTGGGTTCGTCGAAGAGTACGTCGCTCTGCTCTGTCTCACTACCACAAACCAACATCATACCGATCCACTCAACAGAGCCCAAGGATATCAAAGATAATGCTGTCCTCTCACGTTCCGTTACCCCGATACCGTCTCGTCCGTCGACCCCAAAACCACCGGGAACAGCAGAGCAACAGGCCCACCTCCGATCCGGAATGCTCACCATCCGCATCTTCTCAGGTGCGTCCCTTCCCCTTCGTCCCTTCCGACGTCCCTGACCCATCCAACTCCCTCACAGGCCGCGGTCTCTCCCTTGCACCTGGCGTGCAGGTCCCAGAGGTGATCCAAAAAGCCCTCGAATCATCACCCCCCGCTCCGAGACGGCCAGCCAGCAACCGCGAAAGCTTCCAACGAAAGCGCAACTGGTGGCTTCCCTACATCGTCCTCGAATTCGACAACAACCAGGTCCTCGTCGACGCCATGGGCGGCGATCTCGCAAATCCAGTGTGGAATTACCGTGCTACATTGTACGCCATCTCGTTCAGGTCCATCAACCACCCATTGACGACCGGTGTCACAGCGACGTATCACGCACATCAAATATCTCTGTCTCTGCTTACCTACGTACAGCTACAGCCGTACACAGCCAGGAGGACATGGGAAATGACTTGCTGATAGCACGCGCTCAGATAACTCCCGCCCTAGATGGTCATGTGCGTCCCCCCTTGCCATCCTCGCACCGCTTCTATCTAACTCGGCATGTCAGCATGCATCCGATCAATGGTATCCAGCTACCGCTGGCAGTGGCTCCTTCCACCTCAAGGTTGACTACCGGCCCATTCGATCCGAACCACTCACCATTGAGGTTTTTGAGTTGCTCAAGGTCATAGGAAAGGGTTCGTTCGGCAAGGTCATGCAAGTACGAAAAAAAGATACCATGCGCGTGTATGCTTTGAAGACGATACGAAAGGCCCATATCGCATCCCGGCCCGGAGAGATCACCCACATCCTGGCAGAGAGAACAGTCTTGGCATTGGTCAACAACCCCTTCATCGTGCCTCTCAAGTTTTCCTTCCAGAACCCGGATAAGCTTTACCTGGTCATGTCATTTGGTGCGTGTTTGTAGAATCGTGCTCGAACGAGTATTCATTGGTCTCTAGTTAATGGCGGAGAGCTGTTTTATCATTTGCAACGGGAAGGCAAGTTCGACCAAGATCGTAGTCGGTTCTACGCGGCAGAATTGCTTTGTGCACTCGAGCACTTGCATAGCTTCAACGTCGTATATCGCGATCTCAAGCCGGAGAACATCCTGCTGGACTACACGGGTCACATAGCCCTCTGTGATTTTGGTTTGTCCTCGACTCATCCATGTTGATCGCCATCTCACCTCACACTAGGACTCTGTAAACTAAACATGTCGGAAACTGAAAAGACGAACAGTGAGGTTTACGAAACTGACTCTGGGTATGGTTATTGATCCAATGCCGTCTCCAGCGTTCTGTGGAACACCAGAGTATATCGCGCCAGAACTTCTGGAGAGCCAAGGTTACACCAAGACGGTGGATTGGTGGACACTTGGCGTTCTCTTATACGAGATGATGGTGAGAACATTCTTTCGTTGAATAATACATGCCAATCTATTGCCAGACCGGTCTTCCACCATTCTATGACGAAAATGTGAACACGATGTACCAACGAATCCTCATGGATCCACTCGTATTCCCATCCGACATATCTGGCGAAGCAAAGAGTGTCATGACTGGGCTTCTTCAACGTGATCCGACTCGACGGCTTGGTGCAAATGGAGGAGAGGAGATCAAAAAGCATCCCTTTTTTGCCAAATATATCGACTGGAACCTGTGAGTATGTTAACGAAGAGTCGTCGAGGACAACATTAATCGCGAGGCACAGACTCCTACAAAAAAAGATACAACCACCGTTTAAACCCAGCGTGGTAAGCGACCCTAGCGTTGTTATACCTGCTTCCTTAGTTTTCTCACGTGGCTGTCGCAGGAATCGGTGCTCGACGTTGCCAATTTTGATCCCGACTTTACAAACGAAGAAGCCCAAGATTCGGTAGTGGAGGACTCTCACTTGTCGGAGACGGTCCAAGATCAATTCAAAGGGTTCACGTACAACCCGGCCAACGAGCACCTCAGTGAGAGTGTCAGCTATGGTCACGTCATGGGGTGATCTCACAAGCAAGGATTACGCGCGCTGGTCGTGGTTCTCGTGGGTTCTCTCTGGAATTCTCCCTTGCTTGCGCCTTTCCTTCTGTATCTATCTCCTTTGTGTCCCATGGTTAAGTATGTCGTCCTGCGACGATGACTGGATTCAAACGCTCGACACACGAGTGTCGCTCTTTTTTCTTTGTCGTTCCGGTCCCTCCTTTCTCCCTATCAAGGACATGTGTATCATCAGAGCGCGCTCTTCTTTTTCCTTCTTTTCTAGAAGTAGCATTCGAAGCCAAGGCACTTGTGACTATATCTTCCGTTCATTTGCATCGTCGACCATGGACTTATTTATTGCCGTTCATCCTGCTGCCTTGTGTCCATTACTATGAGCCAACTGTACTTGGCAGTCGAGAGAATGCAGCGCTGATGTCGAACGTCGATCGCCCAGTCGATAATTTGCCTGGCGTTCGGCGCGACAAACGAAACCTGAATACGAACAAGCGACTCGGACTGCCACTGAAACGCGGCACGTATCGAGTGGGCAAATATCTTCAGTGGTGGAGATTCGATAAAACATTCCTTTGAACAAATCATGGGTCCACTTGCAAATCGGATTGCAGAAAGTCAATCACATCGATATATTTGCTACAGAAGCGAACGACCCGGGCACTAACAAGTGGTACAGCAGCAAACGCCAAAGTTTGCTACTACTAAGAATCCTCACCGGAGTCGTCATCGTTGGCACCGTTCCCTACCAGAGTCAAACACTTGATTCCATAGTAGCCCTTCTCAAGTATGTCCCACAATTCCTCTTTTCCCGTGGGCTTCAGTATCTTGTACACCTCCCCACTAGTGAGGTTGACAGAGTAAAAGTCGTCTCCAAACGAAAAGACATACTCATTCGAGGATCTGGCTGTGATGATGTTGTGCGGTGGAATATTCCTGTCACCAGCCATCGTGGCGAGGCAGGTTTTGAGTGCTTCGGATGTGCAGCTTACATCGACCCAGCCTTTTGGGATGGGAATGTCTGTCATCCCTAGGGGCTTTGGCCGGGGGCTCGGGGGAGGCGTTTCAGGCGGTGTGGGGCTGAGGGATTGGATAGGGGTAGTACCAGCTTTGGTGTCCTAGCAATCACAAGTAAAACAGACAGTTGGATCACTGGGAGGAGGATACACACCCGGCCGTGACGAGCATGGACTCGGATTCATCTGATTCATAGATATTATCAAACGTTGAACGAACGCTGGATGAAAACTTGGAAGCAGCCCATGTTTGGTGAATCGGTGATGGAACGAGACGAAAAGCATACCAAGTTGTATTGCCAACTCATCAATTTGCCTGTTGACATGACAAAGTAGGAACAGCTCTGGCGAGAATGACCGGTACTATGAGTCAACTTTTGTACTTGGTAGTCGAGAGAATGCAGCGCCAACCGTGTACATCGATCGGTCGGTCCATATCTTTGTCTGGCGTTCGGCGCGACAAACGAAACAATATTATGGGCCTTGAATGCGAACAAACGACTCTACGTGTTGCGTTTCAGCAGTCGAACTGCGGAAACGCAACACGTATCGCATGTGGCAGATACCTTCAGTCGTGGCCATTAGGGGACTTGAAGCCAGAGATTCGATAAAGACATTCCTTCAGACAGATGTTACAGATCAGATCACATGTCCAACTTGCCGGACTGCACGTTGTATCACATCAATGTATTAGCTACAGAAGCGAACAGCGAGCACTAACAAGCTGTGGTATTTCATTCGAGTTACTAGTAGCTATCAGAACCATTCCCTACCAGAGTCAAAACCTTAACTCCGTAATAGTCCTTCTCGAGCATGTCCCACAACTCCTTTTTTCCTTTGGGCTCCAGCACCTTGTGCACCTCCCCACTCGTGATGTTGATACAGTAAAAGTCTTCCTCTCCATACAAAAAGACATAGTCAAGCCCATATTTGTTTGTAAGGGCATCATGCACAGGCATGTTCCTGTCACCAACCATCTGGGCAAGTATAGTTCCAGGCATCTCACTTGCATCTCTCCAGCCATTAGGGATGGGAATGTCTGTCACCCCTGGCTTTGGTTGGGACTGAGGGTGAGGTGTTTCAGGTGGTGTGGGACTGGGTGATTGAATAGGGGTACCAGCTTTGGTGTCCTGGAAATCATGAGTAAAAGGGACAGTTGGATTGCTGAGAAGGATACATACTGTCATGAGCATGGATTCATCTGATTCATAGATATTGTCAAATATTGAATGTTGAACACTGGACAAAAAGCAGCCCATGTTTGGTGAATTGGTGATGGAACAAGACAAAAAGCATTATGTATATACTATATAGTATTGACTAATCAATTTGCTTGTTGAAATGGCATGTGCTGCTAGTGCACTGTAACAGTAAAGTAGGAACAGCTCCAAGAATGACCAGTGACTATATCTTCTGTTCATTTGCATTGTTGATGATGGACTTATTTATTGCTGTCCATCCTCCTGCTTTGTGTACATTGCTATGAGCCAATTGTACTTGGCAGTTGAGAGAATGCAGCACTGATATGTATGTTGATCAGTTGGTCCAGTATCTTTGTCTGGTAATATGGCCCTGAATATGAACAAATGATTGCTGAAACACATTGAGTGTGGCAAATGCCTTGGGTGGTGGCAGCCATTACTAGGGGACAAGCCAGAGATTTGATAAAACAAAGTTCCTTCAAACAAATCACCATGCCAGTGGTCCAAGTCAAGAAAGTCAATGTATTTGCTACAGAAGCAAACAGCCCAAATTGATTGATTCAAGTCATCATCACTGTCAAGTACTGGAACCATTCCCTACCAGAGTCAAACACTTGATTCCATAATAGTCCTTCTCAAGCATGTCCCACAACTCCTTTTTTCCTTTGGGCTCCAGTATCTTGTACACCTCCCCACTTGTAATGTTGACAGAGTAAAAGTCATCCTCTCCATACAAAAAGATAAACTCAAGCCCATCTGTGTCTGTGATAATGTCATGCACAGGCATGTTCCTGTCACCAGCCATCCCAGCAAGTATAGTTCCAGGCATCTCACTTGCATCTCTCCAGCCATTGGGGATGGAAATGTCTGTCACCCCTGGCTTTGGTTGGGACTGAGAGTGAGGTGTTTCAGGTGGTGTGGGGCTGGGGCTGGGGCTGGGGGATTGAACTTGAATACTAGGGGTACCAGCTTTAGTGTCCTGGCAACCATGTGTAAAGGCACAGTTGGTTGGCTGGGAGGAGGATACACACTGTCAGAAGCATTGTTTTATCTGATTCATAGATATCATCAAAGGTTGAATGAATGCTGGATGGAAAGCAGCACATGTTCAATGGCGGAACAGGACAAGAACTTATCTCCGACAGACTGGTCACCTGATATTCAGTCGCAGTGAATCAATTTGCAATAATAATTTGATTTTTTGGGCGCCATACCGTGACATGCCTATGGCATTATGGTCATGACAATAGAGAGGAACTATGTAGCAGAGTATACAAGAGTGATGTTATCATAGGCAGGGGGCGGTGGGAGAACACCGAGTCACTAGTCACAACTGTCGCAGGTACTCAAGAAAATTGTTAATTCCTTATAGTCGGTCAACATCAATCTCAGCACTGGATAGGAACTGCCAGTGGACGATTAGACCAGCAGGATTGACGGTGACATAGAAACCGGGCATTGCTTTTTCTACATCAAGACCCCTAACTTCACAGTTCGCACCTTGCCACCAGTGGACACGTCACGATGAGCAGCGAGAGCAAACGTGGCGAAGAAGAGGTCAGCCTTACGAACATGCAGCCTGAGCCTGCTGTGACGACCAAGGACAGGTCAGACCACTACACTGTCAGCTTATTGCTTGAGGGGGACCAAGAAGGTTGCGTGGAGAATGATCCCACTGGTGAAGAAGGCTTGGCAGGTGAAGACACACCATGACACCATTCCTGTCTCGGCGTCCAACTTGTCTTGTCCATCATCTTCCACGCTGTGGTTCATCGACAGGACTTACTTGTTTCGCCACTCCCTCAAACGGGTATGCTGGTGTCTCAGCATCGTCGTGGCTCGACCATTGCATCTGCGTGACCTCCCCACATGCGTGCCATGTCAGCGCTCTTCGCTGGTTCGATACCGACACTGGCCGCTCCCGGGTCTCCACTGTAGCGAGGGCTGCAGAGACGTCCATGGAGATGCAGAGAACAGCCGACGAAGATGGCGCGGCGAATGGCGTCAGCAGCGAGTCACGGCGACTCATGCAGAAGCCGTTTGCTACAGATGACAAGTCAGCGCTAAGAATGACCCACAATTGCCCCAAACGACTCACCTGCACCACCATAACCACGCAACGAGGCTGCGAATGAGCCGGGCGAGCCCCCGAACATCAAGTTCGAGGGGAAGAGACAGGGGCCCACGAGTGTCGACATAGGACTTACTGGATATGAAGCGGATGCCTCGGGAGCATCAGGCGACGATGTAGACGAACAGGAACATGCTGAAGAAACTGCAGAACATGTCAGAGCGCGAACACAAACGCCCGGAGCAAGGGATTGAAGAATAGTCACATGGGAGGGCTCGAATGGAGCTAAACAAGCCGGGCGGGGGACGAGCGCACCATGTCGAGTTGCCGGATCAGGAGGCCAATGGGACAGGAGGACGAAAGGAGAGCGACTCGGACGCAATGCGCTAGCGGTACATGCTGCGAGTTGAAACGACTCGAAACAGACCCGCTACTAGTATCTGAAGACAGGATGGTCAGCGCGAACAACATGAACGCACGATGACCAACACATCTGAGTCGTCCACACGACCTGCCAAGCACCTCAGGAGACCCATCAATGCCGTCAACCCATCGTTTCGGCGACGCGTTTGTTCCTCTCACTCCTGGGGCCTTCCAGGTAGGTGCCTGAGTCGTCTGTTCATGTTAAGTGGCAGTGTCGTGCAACCCAGATTCAAAGCCGAATTAGACATCCACTCAGTCCTGTGGAGATACACTATGAGTCGAGCTTGAGCGGATGTGTCTTTGTTTACTCGCTCTTTGTGCTAGATCGTGCACTGCAGTCTTGAATAATTTCACTGTCCCCGGGCCTGGTCCTTACTACCATTTGTGCGTATATCATTGTCTGGGCATGCAGCTGCATTGACACGCGTTGGGTGACCGAAATTCACGCAATAATCAGCAGCAAGAACTAGTTAGGAGACTTGGTTGCCCGTAGTGGCTTCCCTTTCACAAGGTGCTATGCTTTGATGTTTTTTTTTGTTTCGGTCGACTGATATCTGGACATTAGGAAAATGCTCATTCTGCTCAACTGCCATGTCATGCCTGCTTTCTTGGTTTTCTCACGTGGCTGTTGCAGGAATCGGTGCTCGACGTTGCCAACTTTGATCCCGACTTTACAAACGAAGAAGCCCAAGATTCGGTAGTGGAGGACTCTCACTTGTCCGAGACGGTCCAAGATCAATTCAAAGGGTTCACGTACAACCCGACCAACGAGCACCTTCACGAGAGCGTCAGCTATGGTCACGTCATGGGGTGATCTCACAAACAAGGATCCCCTACGCCCGCTGGTCGTGGTTATCGTGGATTCTCTCTGAAATTCTCCCTTGTTTGCGCTTTTTTTGGTATCTATCTCCTTTGAAGCGGAAATGCGTCCCATGGTTAAATGTATATCCTGTGACGATGGCTGGATTCAAACGCTCGACACATGTCGCTCGTTTTTCTTTGTCGTTCCAGTCCCTCCTTTCTTCCTATCAAGGACATGTGTATCACCTACGTGACCAGAGCGCGCTCTTCTTTTTCCTTCTTTTCTAGAAGTAGCATTCGAAGCCAAGGCACTACTATATTTCTGTTCATTTGCATTGTTAACCATGGACTTATTTATTTATTGCCGTCGATCCTCCTGCCTTGTGTCCATTACTGACATTGTCAGCCGCCGCATTGAGGGTATAAAGGGTGAGTCCTTTTCGTTCTCTCCCCATTACCTCCCTTCTCACTACACTGCCCATCGCCCCTGCATTCCCGCTGACGCTGTTCCCGCCTACATCTCTCGTAAGTTGCCTTCTCCCGTCACTGCATCAGACACGCTCGCCATCACCGACGCTATCCTGCTCGCCTTCTCCCGACGCATTTACCATCACCGACACCCTCCCCGCTACTTCCTGGACACCGTTCGGCATATGGTCAGTCGCATTGTCAGCCACCACATTGTGTGTATAAAGGTGCGCGCATGTTGTCTCTAATTCCATCACCTCCTTTCTGACTGCACCGTGCCGCCTCAACAGTGCCCCGTCCCAGTGTACAGTCAGCCGTTTTGTTAGCCGCCGTCTTGTGGCTACAAAGGTGAGTGCCTCATCTTCTTGCCTTCTCACTCGTGCCGATTCCCAATGTATGCTATCTCCAACAGCGCTCCCGCCCGAACCCCCGACACTATCATCTGGTCAGCTGCTTTGCTGGCCACCATCTTGCGCGTATAAGGGTGAGCACAGCTCATCTACTCCGTTACTTCCTCTGACCCAGTCCTCTGTGTCCAGACGCCATTCCCGCCATCGCCTACATACCCTTTCCTTCCCGTTCCATTTCGCTGCCACTCATCTTGCACGCTACCTTCATCATCCACTTATTTGCAGTGCCAACACTTTCCTGAATCCCACAATGGATAGATCCACCAGTACACTGCTGCAATTGTTCAATGGTCAGCTCGAGGTAAATGATGCATACAAAATGAAAAAGGATGAAGTGCGTGCATCATTGAATTCATCACTGGTCCAACTACCACTGATATTGTGTTAGATCATCATGCTTTTCTCTGACATTGCAAATCATCCAACTGAATTCAATGTCGAAGCATCAGCCAGGGCAAGCTTGGCTATGGTGGTTGAAACCATCAAGGAACTACAGTGAGTTCTTTTCAGCCTCTTCCATTGATAATAACATAGGCATGTCTTTGCAGTTCAGCAAACAAATTCTTTCATTGTACACCCATCCCAGTTGTGTTTCTTGAGGTCCAGCATGACCGTTACAGCCTTTGGGACCTTGTGGGTTGGGTACTAAGTGTGGCCGGAACAGCTCCAGATGGAGCAACCCAGGAGAATTATTACATCCCCCTCCTCCATGTTCATGCAGTCTTTTGCTGACATCTTACTGAGGTTGCTGATCCAGTAAAACCTGGAGCCTTCTTTCCACACGACATCAAATGTTGTACAAGTCACCTGGTGGCAAACATCTCAACAAGGCCCAACCTATAACTATCTTGGCAGCACTCTTGATTGTCCTGGAGATCCAGCACTTCAGGATGAGAAAGACCGTGTGCGAAAGGCTCGGGAGGATCAGCTTATCAAGTTCAGGATTCTTCCAGAGAACTCTAGAGGATGTTCTATTCCAAAGAATGCAGGTGTCAATGCAGAGCCTGGACATCATCGAGGCCGAGGCTGGCTCTTTGGGCACTGTAGTGAAACCATTCCATTCTTGTTCTCCGGATTGTAAGTCCCATGTCTCGTGAGCCCTTGTATTACTGATTGTCATCTTAGGATCAAGGACATTGACAAAGCAAGTGTCAAAGGGATTGCCATTAATGTTGTTCCACTCCTCCCAACTGAACCTGGCACCTACCCAGATTATACCAGTCCACCATCTACCTGCATTCATTTCAGATCACCATGCAGGAACTGTGCATATCTTATCGAACGGTTGAGATTCAAACTTGACATTTTTCTGTTCGACATTATCCCCCACTCGTTCAAGCACCAACTTCTACTACCCAGCCTCCGAGTACTCCCCCTCTCGTTCAAGCACCAATTTCTACGCAGCCAGCTCCGAGTCCTGGGCCTGTGCCTCAGCTTCAAGTTCCTCGGCCCATCCCTCAGGCTCGTGTGGTCGTTCCTCGGCCTGTAAGGTGTTTCTGTTGGACATGCAGGTATGTTCTCTTGAAATTGTTGTACTGCCTTGCTACTACTGTCACACTAGGTTGCCTTCGATACCGCAGTGGCTTTGTTGCTGCAAGTAATTCCATTCTCTCCATTAGTGTTGCCATAAAGTCGCCTAATGTCAGTTGTCTCATTAAACCCATAGAACACCTAGCATTCAATGTCGTGTCGAACAACATTGTTGTATCTTGTGACTGACATACAATCAATTAATGCCCTCGTGACAATATGTCCCACTTGTACAATTCTATAAACCGTGAGTCAACACGGTACCATCCCTTCCCCACTCGCTCCCAGAATCAATCGCACGTTCCATCATCTACCCATACACCAGCTAAAAAACGGCGCCGAGGCGCGCGTCAGTCAGACACAACGTGTGGGTCTGGACGAACGAGTGACATCGACAACTTACCTGGGCCCCCCGGAGGGTCGTTCAATGTCCACCATTTCGCCGTCCAAAGATGGCCGTCTACCGAGAGAGGGTGAGAAAGATGGGAAATGGCGATTACGCTCGCGCACGGAGGTGGAGGAATAGCTGAAGGGATCCTTACCGTACACCGCTTCGTCACCGCCTATATAAATGGCCTAGATAGGTCGATTGAGAGATCAAGAGCAAAAACAAAAAAGGGTCAGATGGTGGGACAGAGTCCGATTCCGGAGAGGGTTTATGTAGTGCCTGCGTACCATGATCATCCATGGGGACACGTCGTCGCATAGACATGAATAAGGAAGGGTGCTCGAGGTTGAGGTCGGGGTTGGTGCGTGGGTCGACGTCGTGAGCGTCAGTGTCGGCGTCGGCGGTAGAGATAGCGGTGTACTACTGGTCGCCGGGCTGGGCGAGGTTGTCGACCCGGCCATGTTGTTCCGGATGTTGTCCCATTTGCTATTCGGATAACTGCGAAAACGAAGCCACGCCTGAGCATCGTATACATGGGTCATCAAAGCTTGCAGGACTTACTGGATATGGTTCTGTAAACAAGGAAACAATGAAAAAGGCAATGTGGTGAGGATCTTCAACGTGGCACGGATCGTTCCAACCCACCGGCGTTTGATCCAGCTGACCGAGGGTCACCCCAGCGGTCTGAACGAGCGAGTCCGAGCCCGTCTTGTCGGTCGAAAGCTAGAGTACGTGATTTTGGCAACGAGCACATCGCGCCAATGTTTTGCACGCAATACATACCTCCCAGAACATGCACCCCCCAAGCGACTCGGACTTGACATAGTCGGCTTTGATCCGTACAATGTCGGGAATGTCATACGAAACCAGCTCTCGTTTGACCGGGTCATAAGAATAGCTCGCGACATCCACTGGGTCTTCAGAGACGAGCGCGCCAGGAAGGGGGAGGTCCTTGTAAGAGTAGATGCCAGCTTGAAGCGTCCCGGGGCCAACCTGGACAGAGGGATCAGCAGACCTAGAATGAGCTGGGATTTGTATCCTGGTTCACCCCGCTGTATGGCTGTCCTATCCCGTTTGTATTCTCAAAGGCACGCCCGTAGAGCGGTATTCCTATCGATCTCGTTTCATATGTTAGTCCTTTGAGGTGGAAAAATTAGGTTATTACCCATGATGATTTTTCCGGGAGTTGCGCCAGAGGAAATGTAGTGCTTGACAGCAGCATCCGTGCTCACTCCTGTCCTTGAACCGCCATATAGATTCGCTTGGTTGTCCGCCTGGAATAACCAACATCAAGAACTGGCCGCTACATCGTGAAACGAAACGGGTACAAATGGCAGCCAAGATCCAGCATAGTCATACGCCTTGCAAACGAAACGTCAGTACTCAGCCGCAGAGAAACCGAGATCCATCGCACCATCAGATTCCAATAGGTAAGAACATGGTCCAACTGCTGCACTGGATAGTATGCATAATTCCCGGATCCCGCTGACACTGCGGCCTAGTAGTCTCGTCATGAGCAAGCTGCGTAAGGATGAAAATCTGAGCTTACGGTCAATTCATAAGGTGTAGCATCCCCGTTGGCGATCGCAAGATCATCAAAGGCAACTCTTATGGATGCCATGAGATCCAGGAAGCCTTGACCCTCCACGTCGTTGGCCGGATACTCAAAATCTATGTCTCTACGGGGCTGCGTGAAGCATTGAACATGATAGAGAAACAAGACACCTACACTCCGTCAAATCCATAATCCTTGACTAAATCAACTACGCTCGAAACGAAATTTCCCCGGAGATCGCCATCGGCGAGGAACGAAAAGTGGCCGTCCTGGGAGTACGTCCAACCGCCAACAGACAACAAAACTTTCAAGTGTCTTTTTGGTCAAAAGTGAGTGTCTATCAGTAGACGACTCGAAGAGCATACCTATGGGCTAGCTTCAACAAGTAAAGCTGGAAGTGACTTCAGTGACGACCGCATGACGACGGGAACAACCAACGTCACCTGTTTTAGACAGCCATACAAGTTGTTCCCCTGGTCGTTCCAAGAATCGCCGGGAAAGTGTTTCTTTAGCGACCGTCAGTCAAAGACGTCCACATCCAGACAATGGCGAAGACAAGGCACACCTCTTCGTCAGCCCAGCTGTCCGTCAAAAAGACTTCTCCGGTGTCAGCGGACACGTCCGCGAACGCATAGAGGATGTGTGTCAGTTGGCTTGGGTCAATGTCCGTCGGCTCTGTAACGGATCAGCCCCGATAGAACCAACGACCGTCTGACACGTACGAAAATTGGCAGCATATATGCCCCTGTGAACAAGTCGGACGTGAGAGCGTTACCAGAGGTCGTAGAAAACACGATACCAGTTTGTAAAGTACGCAGCTTGGACATAAGATGTAGAATCCCGGCGTTGGGTGTTATTGGGTGCATTACTGGCACCTGCTCCGGGGGTCCAGATGGATACAGCATAGGACGGCCCCAGGGTGGACAGCAGTGCGAGAATGGAGAGCCAGCTGAAAGACAGCATTGCAAACACGGTTCGCAAGCGAGTGGGAGCCTGAACAACCTCGCAGGAGCTCAGAAGCAAGGAGTCCTTTTGTAAAGACAGGCATGCAGAAGGATCGCCGAGGTGGACTGAAAACGTGGTCCTCGGCTCCTAGTATCTACCTCTCAAAAAGGTGCAACATGGGTCGGTTTCGAAGCGCTAGTGCGCTGTCAAAGGGATGCCCTTCATTCAAAACGCGCCCCTGAAGAGCAGACATGAGCGGCTCAGCAAGCGATATGCCAACAGCAAGTGCCTTGTGGCATGAGATAAACCCGGAGTGGAATCTGACCGAGTGTCGCGGTATCAGGTTGCGAGGAGACCGGTGTACGAGGCAGGGAGATTGACTTTGTGGTAGTATAGGACGCACCTCCATTCGGACTTCCAACTGTACATCCGAGGGACCGCGAAGCTCAGGGTCCCGATGCTCCGATGGCTTGCACCTCCCTCGACACTTTGAATAACGGGATTACCATAGCAACAGTAGAAGACGCCACACCAAGAAAGGGTACTCGAAACGAGTGTAGAAGAGGTGTCAGTTTTGGAGTTGATTTGTTCGAAGCTGGATTAGGGGGAAGGGACGGTAAATTGTGGGTATGAGCAAGGACGGCGATGCAGAAGTAAGGAAATGTGACAAAAGGACGGAGCAATGCGGATACTGCAAACTAATGCGATGGCAACAGTGGTGAACAAGAGACTCCCGATCAAACATCCGTGATCGAGAAGCTAAACAATCCACAGATAAGAGGGACGATGGTTGGTATGATGAGGTGCCCAGTGGGTGGCGGATCCTAGAGACCCGATCACAGCGTGCATTCTCAGGCTCGACACAACATCACCCTGGTCACCCCAATCATCCCTTCGTCTAAACGAACACTTTATCCACAATGCTACACATCCACATAAATAAGCACCGGTTCAACAACACCTTCAATCTCTGGAATCACGCATTTCAGGTCAGAATGCCTTTGCAAGCACTATCTTGAAGATCTTTTGAACATTAATCGATGCGGATGTTGAACAGAAGACGAGCAACGCATGCATTGCCCGCGCAAATCGCTTCGCCTACGAACTCGCCGGAGGATACGTCCATACGAATCGACAACGGGACGGACCTATTTAATATTCTCCTCCTGTTCATCCCAATCAAGAAATTCATGAATATCGTCAAAGGAATGCTGGGTGAAAAGCAATGGTGGAACAAGACGAAAATTAGCAGCCTTTGCTTTCAATATGTTATCTCATATTGTATTGACTTCGCGCGTTGAAAGGCCGTGTCCGAGCCAGGCGGAGCCGCCCATTGCTTCATATCTTGACTACGGTATATGTTTCTGTACGGTCTCGTTCGACACGGCATCTAACATTGTATCATGCGGCTGTTGTACAAACGGAATACGGCCACGAATACGAAAAAAAGACACACTGAGAGCCCCTCGACGACGTGCCCCTCTCCGTCTATAAACCATGGGTCAACATGGTACGTCCCTTCCTCACTCGCTCCAAGAGTCAATCGCACGTTGGAGAGTGGCAAGGGAGAGGGCAAGCCCGACACCCGTAGGTGCGGTGGTAGTGGGATGGATCCCGGATCTGGCTAGCCGCTGGGATGCCAGCCACTCCACCAGGACCCCTGGCACGACTCAGAAGGGCTCCTAATCGTAGGGCTCGTTAACTTCGAAAGCCCCTTTGTTTTCACATTCCGGCACACCGTCATGGTCAACGTCTACATGCGAGAAAGCAGTAGGGATGAGTGGACCCGTGCCTCGGAAATCCCGCTGGAGGATATTGAAAGGCTGTCTTTTCGGCCTCTCAAGTAGCTTCGCTTTGTTGCCTTTGCTGCTCTTGGTGCCAAAGGTGACCTCTTCGATGCTTCTGGGCCTGATCGCAACATCGTCAATTATAAAACTGTCTCGTTCACCGACCTTGCTGAAAATTATTATTTCGTCCCTGACGGTAATGCCTTCATGATGTCTCCAGCCATCCTCTACTGACATGTAGGTGCATTCAAACAGGATGCTACCATCTCGTCGATTCGAATGGTCTAGCTGACTACACCACTTCGTCTGCTTCTACTCTTCGTCGCGACATTGCTCAGCGTGATGGCGATCGTTGTGTGATCACGGCAATTCCAAGAAATGGATGCCATGCTGCTCACATCATCCCACATTCCAAGGGCGATGAGGTAGTGTCCTCAATTTTGTTGCAGATGTATACCTGGCTCTCATGAATTTTTGCTAGTACATCCGCTTCGTCATTTCGGATCGTAGGAGTTTATATGAGGATCAGCAAGTCTGCCTTCGAAGTGACGTCAATATTGATTCTCCTGAGAACGGGATGTTTCTGAGCCCCGATCTTCATTGTCGATGTGGTCTGGGAGGAAGTGCATTTTTAAAAGTATGCGAATCGTCTCGGTTATTGCCTTTTTGTATGAAGGGACTCCTTTTTTCTAGACTCCCAACTTTGCCCTAGACCCCGCTGACATCCCAAGAGTGGAGCCTGGCGAAATGCCCGCTTCGCGCACGACAATCCAACACATTGAACCGTATGGCGGCCGGGCCCCCGTTTCGCAGTGGGATGTCCTCGCCGACTGGGCTGTTCAGGACGCACCTCCGAGTATACTCCTCGATTACATGTATGGGGTCGCTGCCATCCAGCGTTGGGCCACCGGAGACATTCAGGATTTGCTAAAGCACCGCCACGAGACTTGTTTCAACTTTCCACTCAACACGCCATCCTCTATCCTCGAAGACGATGACGATGTTGAACTATCGGATGACCCACCTCTGAGGAATGGACGTTGTCGTAGACTCCATCGGAAGCACAATGATTCAGCACAATGTCGGGCTGTGGATTTTGCCTTTGCTTTCACTATGTTTTTCAAGGGTTACCCACCTGGAACAACCTTCGAGATGTTATGTCAGAAACAGGAGGAAGAAGCCGAAATGCGTTCACGTCAAGTCGCTCGAGAGAAGGTTCAAGGGTGGTTGGAAACAAGTGAGTCATTGCCACTGACTCATGAGTCTGACAGCGGTGGAGGGATATTTATCTGTTCGAAGCTGATACAGGTCATGACACCAATTGATGGTGATTTTGGTGGTGT
The DNA here is from genome assembly GCA_038093095.1 of Boletus insuetus. NCBI lineage: Eukaryota > Fungi > Basidiomycota > Agaricomycetes > Boletales > Boletaceae > Boletus > Boletus insuetus. Next base: position 34,858 of record JBBPRQ010000045.1, on the reverse strand, counting down.
GAGTGGAAGACCGCGTGCGGTCAACACTCGGATGGGACAACAGAATGGGAAGAGCGTATATGCAAGAAGGGGGAAAGGGCGCAGTACAGTACATGCAGCGGTTCTGTAATGGATCAGCGCTCAGCCCCGACAGAACCGACGACCCACGTATGAAAATTGGCAGTATATATGCCCCTGTGAACAAGTCGGACGTGAGAGCGTCGGCAGCGGCTGGGGTCCAGCATAGAGCGGCCCCAGGATGGATAGCAAGGTGAGGCTGGAGAGCTACGTGAAAGATAGCATTGCAAACATGGTTTACAAACAAGTGGGAGCCCGAGAAAGCTCAGAAGCAGGGAATCCTTTTGTAAAGACAGGGATGCAGAGGGAGGACTGGAATCGTGGCCCTCGGCCCCTAGTACCCACCTCTCGAAAAGGTGCAACATGGGTCGGCTTCGAGGTGCTAACGCGCTGTCAAAGGGGTGTCCTTCATTCAAAACGCGCCCCTGAAGAGCGGCTCAGCCAGCGATATGCCAACAGCGAGTGCTTTGTAGCATGAGATAAAATCTGACCGAGTGTCGCGGTATCAGGTTGCGAGCAGAGCGGTGTACGAGGCAGGGCGATTGACTTTGTGGTAGCGAGGAACGCACCTCCGTTCGGACTTCCAACTGTACATCCGAGGTACCGCGAAGCTCAGGGTCCCGATGCTCCGATGGTTGCACCTCCCTCGACACTTTGAATAACGGGATTACCATACGAAAGCATTATGACATGGGTGGGAATGTATCGAGCATAGCAACAGTACAAGACGCCCCACCAAGAAAGGGTACTTGAAACGAGTGTGAAGGAGGGTGTCAGTTTTGGAGAATATGCTGCGTTGATTTGTTGGAAAGCTGGATTGGGGAAAAGAGACAGCAAGTTTGTGGGTACGGGCAAGGGCGGTGATGCAGAAGTAAGGAAAAGTGGCAAAAGAACCCAGGAAATAGAGCTGATGGAGCAATGCGGATACTGCAAACTAATGTGTGAAGATAGATAGCAACAGTAGTGAATGAAAGAGAGTAGCGCAGGACCAAGAGACTCCCGATCAAAACGTCTGTGATCGAGAAGCTAAACAGTCCATAGATGAGAGGGACGATGGTTGGTATAATTCGAGCTGGGTGGCGGAGTCGACCTCCTTCCTAGAGACCCGATCACAGCGTATTCAGCAACAGGCATTCTCAAGCTCGATACAACATCACCTTGGTAAACCCCAGTTATTCGTTCAAATAGCACACCCCAACCCTCCCTTCGTCTAAACGAACACTTTATCCACAATGTCACACATCCACATAAATAAGCACTGGTTCCCCAACACCTTCAATCTCTGGAATCACGCATTTCAGATCAAATGCCTTTGCAAGCACTATCTTGAAGATCTTTTGAACATTGATCGATGCGGATGTTGAACAGAAGATGAGCGATGCATGCATTGCTCGTGCAAATCGCTTTGCCTGCGAACTTGTCGGAGGATACGTCCAAACGAATTGACAAGTGGACAGACCTGTTTGGTAATCTCCTCTTGTTCATCCCGCGGGAAGGTTGCAAACGTGTCAAATTTCGTCCCAATCAAGAATGGAATTGCGGTCTGTGAAAGGACGGTGTGAGTTTCGTGGGCACGAGACTTCACTTGGACGTCATAAGATGCAAGATAACTCTAGCACTTTCGCCAACACGCCCCCGTATCCCTCATCACGTACGACATGGCGCGACCGAAAACAAAACGACAACATATTCACAGACTCACCTTGTTAAACCCCCTTGCTTGTCGATACCACTCCTTCACCGAGTTCAGCGTCGACTTTCGCGAAAGGTCGAACATGAAGAGTATGGCAACGGCATCGTTGCAAACAAGTGGTAGCATGTTCACAAACTCTCGTTGCCCTCCAAGGTCCCAGATGGAGAATGTGATGGTCGTCCGTCGGACGGTTATTGTCTTCTCCATGAAATTAACGCCTGACGAGAACTGGTTGAGCAAAGGACGACTTGGTTGAACCTCGAATACGAACCCAGCGTCTGGATATAATCTTCATCGAAACTACCTTCGACATACTTGACCATGAGACTGGTCTTGCCTATCTGCGAATCCCCGACCATTCCGACTTTGATGACCACGCTATTCTTCTCCTCGTTGTTTTCGAGCAGGGGGTGCGGACTTTGGCCGCTGGGGCCAGCCAACGAAGAAGAGGTTGAAGTCGTCGGAGCGGACATGACGGGGCCAAGGAGGGGTTGGATCTGAATGAAGGATTTGCTGGAAGTTGCAGGGGTAACCTCTTTGAAACTAGGGTATAGAGTGGTAGTAAGGAATAGGAGGGATCAAAGTAAATCGGTAGAAAGGAAGGACGCGTGCTGGGTTGCGTTGGTGAGAGGTTCGATCAGCGCTCCGGGTCAGAACGACCGGCCTACGCCCAGCAGAGAGCAGAACTGAGGCGTAAACAATATTAAAATTGTTGCTTCGTCGTCCGTCAACCAACGCAGAAACAGAACAAAGGTGTAATGGCGAGATGGCTGAACTGGTCACAGCGTGCTCTCACTCGAGTTCGCAGGCTCGGCAGCCACTGCGGTTTGAATCTCAACTTGACCCCACTTCAAGTGTACACTTTCCAAGAAACTAATCCGCATCATCCCCATTCACCTTGTCAACTGATCGGGGGCTTGGCAGTAATGGTTCGCCACAGGGCGACGATGCTGTTCAGCGGATCCTTTTCCTGTAGGCATGCTGTGCACTGTGTCAACAATAGCGCTCGAGGACCTCCCAATGAGCGTCCCTGCTAAGAATATGGTCATTCCCGAGGTGCCCGTTCGTGTTGTCCAGAGTGTTGGAAGGAGGAGCGAATGGCTCTAGGGTACGGATATCTTCTATCCATGATGCTGATCGTACTCATACCGTCACCTAATTTAAGGGGTATCTAGGGCCCGTTCGCCAGGGCTGGGAACGAGGTGAACTGCCTTCTGAATACCACCAAAAGCACTACCCCGCAAATGAACAGAGCGCTCCCGAATATAAGGCCACCCACGGCGCAAGGGGAAGAGACCAGAGACGTAACCCCCCCCCACTGCAATGCTCTCCTTCATCCATAATATCAACCATTCCACCTACAAGCTGGATTTGACCGGGGTTGTAGGACTATTTGGAGGTGACAGTGCAGTCGATGCACTAGAGACGATCCACTTATACGCAGGTCGGAGATGGGCAGGATGGTACAACTATCCAGGGACCGTGACCGTAGCCAAGAGGTTTGGCCAGATGGCCGAAGGTCGACTATGGGATAGCCTTTTCCCTGGACCAAACGAATCCCCTGCAGTCACCTTTAACCTCGCTGGCAAGCTTGGTCCCGACTACAGCGGATCGTTTTCTGGGACCAAATTGCGCACGGGGTATCTGGGTTATTTGATGGCAGCGGAATCCGCATACTCTCCCTGCAAGCCGCTCCAACTCCTCAGAAAGGATAATACCGAAGCAAGGAAGACAGGGAGCTCTGCCACAGTCGCAGTTATCTCGCTTCCTGCACAACAGCGTGAACGGATTAAGCACAGCCTGACAACCACTAGCGTAGGCGGCACCAAGCAGAGACATGGATTCATCCCGATCAGCCCAAAATACAACCCTCCCCTCGCGCTCCTGGCAATCGTGCCATCTCTTATCAGCATTCTGGCTTCCATCTTCTGCTTTCTCGCCAATGATCCCCTCTCTGCATCCCTTATTATTCTCGGCATCGTTAGCAGTGGCTTCTCATCCCTCGCACTCGGATCAGCCACACTAAAGATTCGTGTTCCAATACCATCCGCGGCCTCGCCGCCAGGAGATGGGTTGATGCTTCTAGATGACGGAAGTATAATCGTCTTGAAAGGAGAGGAAGCGGACGTGAATGTTGTCACCAAGGGGGAGTTCGAACTCGATTATTCCATCGGGATATCGCCGCATCCAAAGCATCACGTCATTGGATTTAGTTCGCTCCTCTTGATGACGCAGTTCTTGGTACAGCTCCTCATCATCCCTCGCTGCACCTTCTTTGGCCAAATCCTCTTCCTCATCTCCTTCGTCGCGTCCGGAGTGTATCATTTGTATGTGGTATCGCATGAAAGAGAGTCCCTCCATCGGGAAATCCTCTCCCGCGAGCTTTCTGCGCGGATGGAAAACTGGACGCTAGGCACGAGGACGCAAATGGCAGTCTTTGTCTGCCTACTTCTAGGGGACGGCCGTCATGAGCCGCTGAAATCTAAACCAAACGTGGCTTTGAGTAACATTTTACCCAACGATACACCAGTTTGGACATACTGGAGGAAGAAGGTCTTGAAGGAGCTGGAGCGTTTCTGGAACCCCAAATCATTATCCCTCTACGTTCCGAGCATCCAAGCTGCGCCCGAGGAGCCAGTAGACACCGATGAGTATGCGCGCTTCACAGAACAAGACAAAAGGCTTCTGGATGACCTCGTCGATGACGCCTGGTGCGTCTTCAACGGATATTCAAAGTGGCGAGATGGCAGGTCTGGAATGTGGAAGGAACGAGGTGACGGCGAAGAAAACTTGAAAGCCCACCTGCTTCGTGAAGGTAGTCCTGTTTAGCGTATTCAGACCGTTGTAAGCACCATGCATCTTTCATTTTGAACAACGCCTGAATCCAGTTTGAAACAGTCATCTCAGTTTTAATGGATGGTTGTACAACCTAGTAGCGTTACTGCAGTTATGTCATACATAGTATATACCCCCGTGATACAGAGTAACCCATGCAATGATTCACTACCTTTCATATCGATCTCAATCTGAGAGCGGTACTGCATACTTGACTCGCGAACATGCCAGCCAAAACTCTTTCCCGCCTTCTTCACACCAACCTAGCGGTCCAACGTCGCAATCAGCACAGATAAGGAATTTCATCGGTTTCGACGATGCTATCAGAAAGAAAAGTTCAACCACGTTGGCAGAACACGCGAGGGGGTGACAAGCGCTCCCAATTCACCTGTATTATCCCCTGTACGCACCACAGGTCGCGAAAACCCAACATTCTCAAACGTCATCGGGGACGGGGTGACGAGCCACCACTGCACCGTCGCAGGTGGTGTTGGAAGCGGATCCAGCGCGGGATCTACGGGATGACCAGGGGAATCCATCTGTTCAAATACGTCGTTTTTTTTTATTAAAAAAAAGCGTGTCGCCGTTCATCCAATGTGTTCGAGTTGGATGTCAAGTCTATTGAATCGTCCCCTTACCTCGATGCCTGATCGTTCGATCAGTTGGCCAACGCCACGTTTGAGAATGACGCTGCGGCAGCCCCGTGGACAGAGGAGGTCGTACTTGTTCGTCAACACGCCGTCGTCCGAGGCGTGCGCAAGTGTGAGGTCGAGCAGCACTTCTTGGAACGTTTGGCCGTCTGCGGCTGTTCCTGGGGCGGTCTGCAACGCCTCAAGGATCCCGGATGGTATAGAGGTACTCATATCGTCGGATCTAGCGCCCGAGGAACGTGTTTTGAGAGATATCCGACACAAGATGGAAATCAGTTCCCTTACTTCAATTGACACTACCTGAAGAAAAAGGGAGCTCAAAATGGTAGGCGGACAAAATGCATTAAGGGGGAATCGAACCCCCGGCGGGTCGATGGCAACGACCCAGGTTACCACTACCCCATTAATGCGACGTACGTGATTGAAACAGAATGATGTTGATGAGCTGAGTCTTGCTTTGCGGGTCTTGCCCAAGAATACACTTCGGCAAGTTATGTATTACACTATACCAACACTCCTACACAATAAAGCTTCATCGTTCCATGTTTCCTTCGACTCAGGACAGATTCACTACCAACCCTCCGCCAGTCCTGAACCGTCCCATGACCTGACCCGCATAGTTTACAACGACTTCCCTCTCCCGTCCAGCAATATTATCATCAACGGTGAAGATCGCGGAGGCGAGCTCTCCACCGTTCCAGGAAAAGTCAAGGGTGATCCCCCCGCGGATGCGCGCTCCTTTAATGTAGCCAGTGTTCCAGTTGGCTGGTAGCGCTGGCAGTAGTGTCACTTGGAGTGGAATGTCGATACTAGCTACGTCGGGAACTTGCAACAAACCGTTCTGAAATGGGATATATCAGTATACATCAACATTCCTTCTGTTGACATATAAACGACCGACCAAAACCGCAGCCGAATATCCAAAGTTGGCATCAATTTGGAACACGATAGAATCCCAGTTATAAAGATCAAACAAGTTCGACGCAAAGTTCCTTTCGATGGTGTACTGGCCGGACAATCATATCAGGAAATCAAACCAAACAGAAATGGACCACATACCGTAAGCGCTTTGTAGAACTCGCTTGCATTTCCGAGTTGGGCCCAACATGCAGCTCTCCAGACCTTCTCCCAGCCTGCATCGGCGTCTGGGCCGGTGCCATTACCTCTGTGAACTAAACTCGTTTCAGCGGCTGCCAAAACTTGCTCTTTGGTATAATTTAGGAATGTTCCGTTGACAATCAAACCGCCTTGCAGAGCAGGGTCATATGATGCAATAGCGTAACCTGGGTATAACTGAAGTCTTCCTAAGTCGGGTCACACAGTGTGGCTCCAGTTTACTCACGCCTATCAAGTGACTGAGGTGGCGATGGGTATCACTTGGGTAATCCATATCCACTTTCCATTCTAAGGATGGTCCAGCTGTTAGCAAAGTATGGTGAGAGATGGTTGAAACAATTGACCTTGTAATTGATCCCACCATCCGACGCGAAGGCCCTTGTCCATTTGAGCACGCTTGGACAGTACAGCTGAAATTTGATGAGACAAAAAAGCTATCTAGCAGGCAAGGTAACATACAATTCAAGAATGCAGTGTCCGTGTCGCCAGCAGCCGCATATCCTTTCTCAACGGCATTGAAAAGCTGCCAAATAACCTGTTGAGCATGGGAACATCCTGGAAGCATTTCATTCAATGCTACGTGTAGCGTCACTCTGCGTTGAACATACCAAACGTGATCGCTAGTTGCTCGGGTGAGTTGCAGGGTGCCGTGACCAGCGTAGAGTCGTTGAAGTACAGATCCTCGATGAGCTTTTCTAGATGGAAACTTGCAACACCCTACAGGTTGCCCATCACGAAAATGTTGTCTCAAAGATGACGATGATATGCTACCTTTAAAAGCGGGTATCCTTGAGATTTCCACCATTGGATATCGTTAGTATGGTCAAAGTGATCCCAAGCATGGATCATCTAGCATGCATGGGTATATTACCACAATCACCAGAGCCAGATGACGTACCATCCATGCATTCGATTCTACAGCGAGTTTGTAAACCGAAGGTCTCATCTTAAAAACGTGGCCGAACAACATACCAGGATAATTTGCCCACTGTGCGTTACCGAGCTTCATTCCAGTGTGGCCAAAAATCTAAGAAGCTTGAGGACATCAAAATGATTGACAAAACTGCTGGCGCACATCCATCTACGGTAGTATTAGCATACATCCAACTTCGTGATTAAAAACCGACCTCGTTATGAACTACCCAGCCAGAGCTGATATTATACAGAACCCAGGCAGTATAAGCTCCACGCGGAACCCAGGTATTCTAAACCCGTTATGTTAAGACTTTCCTCACAACTGGCAGCATACCTCGAAATAATCAAATAAGGGAAGAACAACGTCCATGTTGGTCATCTCAGCAAACCAATAATTCATCTGGATATTAATGTTGGAGTCTGAGAGTGAAATTGAGCATGCAACTGGTTAGAAAATTAAGCATGTACTTACGGTAGTCTGTTTCACGGGTTGATCGTCACAAGTATTGTCTACTGCAATGGTAAGCAACGAGCACGCACCCGCACCCCAAGCGTTGTTCCATCCAGGAGCCCACTTCCCCTGCAAGTTGGCCGGTAGAGTTCCTCTAGCGCTACTAGTCAAGAGATACCTGCCAAAGTTGAATGTCAACCATTCTAGGTATGCGTTTCCAACGTTCGATCGGTATGATGAAACGATCTGGTCCGTGGGAGTACTAAAGTCTGGTGTCTGCCCAAGCGAAAGTGAGAATGGTCCCATGATCGACTGGTAGTCTGCAACGTGTTCCGCAAGAATGGAACTGTAGCTAGTCTGTTTAAGACTTTCCGAGGCCAAAATGTTGACAAGACTGTCGTGAGGGTCTGGTCCTTGAAAAGAGTAATTGAAACCCGCGTTTCCAGCTGCCATATCATAGTTGGTATCGCCGACCCAAGTAACCCATGCTTCGGAAGCTCCGTTAACGCTGAGCGTGGCATTAGGAGGACCTGACCCAGGAATCGAAGAGCATGCCGTGGTGCCGCCTGGTGCTTTTACTTGAGTAAGGATCTCGTACAGCATCCCAGGATTGGACACGTAGCCTCTGATACTAAGAGTCGAGTTATTAAAACAGGTGACGTTGGGAGCCGGAAGTCCCAGTTCGGCGCCGACAGAGAACGCGTAGGTGAGTTGTGGAAGTACATTAGTAGAGTTCACGTATTGGACGCAAGCCCGGATAGGATGTGAGCAGAATGTCTCTCTGTTATCTGTGTGAGTCAGCTGCCCTCTCAGGACGTCGTCGACATACCTGAGAAAGTTTGCACCACCTTGGGACCACGTGGTTCGTGCAATCGCTTCGTCAAGGTCCAACCACCTCGCGTAATTCGCCACCGTGCCGGAGGTATCCAATGTCGCTAGCAAATACCCCGCTCCAGCGTACGAACCTGTAGGTAGCCCACACAAAGAGAGCGACCAAAGATGACAAGTATAGAGCGTGAGTGACCCCCAGTTCCAAAGATAAAAATTCTTGTTTACCAAATGCCCCGGCAGGTGTCATAAGTTCGTAAAGATCTTTGTAACACTATTAGTTTTATTTGTGCGCACGTATGAGCAAATGGACATACCATAAATCATGCCAGACGGGCTGGAAAAGATACTTTGACGAATGTTCTGCATGTCTTGAGCAAGTTGTGCATGCTGCGAGGGTAGATTGTTACCACCATTGTGCGACTGTGATGCACAAGCTATCATGAGTTCATACTTCTAAATAAAGGGATAGAACGCGTACAGTGTCCTGAAAAGGTCCCCCAGACCAGAGAGATTCAATATTAAGCTGAGTCGACTCTTGTGAAGTGCCACCGGGGAGCATCGCTGTGTGTAACATAAGTCTCAAAGAAAACGTGGAGTGATATCACCAACGAACCAGCCAAATAACCATTTCCGACTGGAAGATACTCTTGCTCCCATATAGTTCCCGGTGACGTGTACCAGAGGCCATTTCCAGAAGACGGGAAGCCGGGAGGAGCAGAAAGCGTGAGAGATGCGCACCACGTCGAAACGGCTACAAGACAGTGGAACCGTCTGAGTAGTGTCTCGATGGGATGGGGTAGAAAACGAGGCAGGAAATGAAAAAGGGAGAGATAGAAAGCCCACAGGCGACCGCCCAGAAGCTCGAGTAGTTCATCCATGTCGTCGAGCGTGGCTTATAAGTAATCCCAGGAGAAGATGCCAGAATAATAATTTCAAGAAATGATTCCGTTATGATCCTAGAAATTTCACGATTTGAAGCTAGGAATCGAAGCAGCAATGCATCTGCTTCACCGCGGGTCCAAGAATTCGCGATAACCAGCTCTTGAGGCGGGAAAAGAGCAAGTGATGGTGGGGATCTGGCTCAAGTGAGACCGGAGCTACAGTACCGTGAGTGTGTGGAGGCGCTTGTGAGAGACCCGTGCCGGTCAACCAATCAAAAGGCGGACCCACCCAAATAAAGCATCGGGGAACACGACACGCTTTGAGCGAGCTTGGGCACCACACCGTCCCAATGTCAGCTGCGAAAGTTTGCCTCGCTGGGTGAACGGACCGTTTTTCATTTCAGGTAGGTTACTTATCACTGGCACCACGTGTCTGGCATACTCCGGCTCGAACCGGCGGCGCAATAACTGTAATGGCAGCTGGCGGTTTGCGGCAAACCTTGAAAGCTTGACGGGCCTCAATCGAAACCTGAGTTGACCTCAAGCTCGTTCCTATTTGATCATGAATAGTGGATGTACATTTAAACTGCCGCAATATCGGTTGCACAACCTTCTCTTTCTTACCACCGCCCAGGTGCTGGTTAATTCTGCCACGAAGAACACGCGCGCCATTCGGCAGTATTCGAGCTTGAAAGATCACTTGAAGCGTAATGCTCATTCCTCCAGGTGCTTCAAACGGATCACTCCCCCACGTAAGGGCCTAACAGTCCCTCGGGCATTCGCAGAATAAGTACACATCATCGACGTATTGCACCACGCAGTGACGAAATGAGATATGTCCGTGCAATTATTTGATGTCGCTTCCGAGCTACTGGCGCGATGTATGTATCAAGTTCCTTACCAGGTGACGGGAAGGAGGAGCAGAACGTGCAAGGCTGGCGTCCGTCGCCGAGGGCCGTTACGAGACAGTGAATAGGTCTGATCAGCATCTGAAAGGCGGAAACTCATCTCAACCTCTGGAGTCTTTGACGGAAATACAAGTGTCATGTTGCTACCAGAATGGACGTCGTTTGTCTCACTTATGAGACAAGTTCTCACGTACGTTGGCCTACGATATTTGTCCGGGCAGGCAAAGAGGCTGAGGTCCCCTTGTTGGCTTCCCGCCAACTTCTTAATAACTGTCAGGTTCGATGTAATTATACGCGTCCGGGTCCTCGGGCTCTAAATCCGAATGCTCCCCCTCATCCTCACTAGTGTTCGCCCGTCCTCCAGTAGCATTGCCGGAGGAATCACCATTTCCGCCAATCCGCTGCCTCTTCGTGGACTTCGGACAATCCACCTCCGTCTCCCAGTCTGTTTTCGTCACACGGTAAGGGGCTTCACGCCCGTCCTCTGTGAGCTTCTGTAGACTCGACCCACCGACAATGCGTCGTACGTTGCCTTTGGTCCATTTCATCAGCGCCGCTCCGACATCGTCTAACACCAGTCGGTAATGATGGTGCGAGTTAAGGCTTCTGGGCTGCTGAACGGCGGGCATGCCCAGCTTTCGGCTACGTATTCCCGCGTCTTTGTCGCATGGCACAAGTCGGTCGATACGTCGCCGGCTGCAATGCACGGGGGTACGTTTCGAACCTGCTTCTTGTGCAGCAGCTTGTAGATGTCGCCCTCCTGCTCGATGCCAACCGCGTCCACTCGCCATGTATCCTTAAGAAAAACATTCTTCTTCCTTGCTGGATCATAGGCAATGAAGCTGCGAGTGGCGTGTCCAGAGGGGCTGTAAGGCAGTGCGTTGGGTGCTGGGGCGATGACTCGGATATTTTTGTTGGAAGAGAGGCTGCGCACCTCTGTTTGGAACATCGGAGCATCATCGGGCAAGCTCAAGCATTTTCGAGGTAGCGTAACTGACAGGAGGGATAGTGACTGCATCGTCAACTCCTCTCATGGCGGGTGATGCTTCGGAGAACTGACGCAGGAATTCTGCGAGCTCCCCTTCCGTGTTGTATGCGATGGGCGTCGTGACTATGGCGCCTGAGGTAAAATCCGGGTAACCTTTTTGACGATGAGGACGGAGTAGCAGCGCGTACGGAATTGCGAACCAAGCTGAGCAGATGTATGCTGTGATTTGGCCGAGGGTGTCGAGAGCTGCTTTAGATTCGCGTAAAATCTTTTTATGCTGCGGACCCTCCTTGTTCCTCCGCGGGAGGCAAAACGAATCTTTTTCCACTTGAACTCAACGATAATCTCGACACTGGACACATCTGTGGGACCAGATCGAACGGCGCCCGCGCCTTTGCTGTAAACACGGGCGTCTGGCTTGATGTCGAAACTGAAATCGGTTCGACGGGAGTTGTCCGAATGGCCAGAGCCATCAGCGAGCGCTAGTTCAGGAGCCGATTTTTCAGCCGAGTTAACCTGCCCGTGACGCATGAGCCAGCAGCACGGAGAACTGATCAGCTCACATACGAAGGGCCTATATGCTAACCTTTCGTTTCTGCATGCGACCGTGTTCCCGAAGGTCCCCGGCGTATGCTTCTTATCTCTCTGTCGGGAAGAACTCGTCGAGAAACCGCTGAGCGGGCATGGGGCCCACCATGTAATCTCGCATTCCTTACCCCATTTGAGTCATTTCTTTAACCCTATACTTCGCATGGATGATATGAAGCGCCATCGAAGAGCGATAGTGTTTGTGAGGAGTGGATGTCGCGGGCCGACTACTACAGAGCAGCTTCTGAACAAACAGGGGTCTAGTCACGTGATCAATTAGCTCCACCAACAGAGCAACCTCTGGTCGCGTATCGCGCAGCACTATCCATCCGACGACTCCTTTTCTTCACAAGCATACACAACCATGGCTGCAAAACCTCTCAACGATGAGGAAGTTTTGAGCGAGATGAACAAGATGGTTCGTCCATTTCATCTGTCTATGACACGCTACTCAACGCGGTCGGCGTCCAGGTGGCTTTCATCAAGCAGGAGGCCCTGGAGAAGGCTCGGGAGATCAAGGTCAAGGCGGACGAAGAATTCGCCATCGAGAAGGTGCCCCTCTTTTCACGCGGTGTGATCAACCGATCCCGCCGGGAGCTCATTCGTCCCAATGCTCATCGCATATTCATCCCGATAGGCCAAGCTCGTCAAGCAAGAACAACAAGCGATTGATGCGCAACACGAAAAGAAACGCAAGGGCGTCGAGGTTGCGCAAAAGATGTACGTCGTAACTGTTCACGCTCGTCTCCCTGACCCATGCTCACTCAAAACGATGGACACATAGTGCACACTCGAATCTGACGAACAAGTCGCGTTTGAGACTTTTGCATCGCAGGGAAGAGCAGATCCAAGAATTGTTTGAAACAGCGCGTACGCAGATCGTGACGCTTGCCGAGGAGGAGGGTCGGTACATACAATTCCTGGAAGGGGCCATCATTCAAGGATTCCTTCAACTCATGGAGCCACACGTGACATTGATCGTGCGCGAAAAGGACGCTGAGCAGGCGCAAAAGGCTGCAGAAGCTGCTGCTGAGACCTATACCCAGCTTAGTGGCCGTCAGGTAGCTTTCGATATCCAAGGAACGCTGAGCGATCAAAGGTATATCTCCGTTTTCGTTATGGTATATTATCTAACCCTTATGGCTCACCGTCTATCAGTTCTGGAGGCGTCAAACTCGCCAACGGCAGCAAGCGAATAACGATCGACAATACCTTGGATGAGCGTTTAAGATTGCTGGAAGACAGAGTGAGCAGCCTCGTCGACCGACGCGTCCCAGCCACTGATACCCCATTAGATGTTACCCGAAATCAGGAAAGATCTGTTCGGTCCCAACGAGAACAGAAAGTTTTATTCATAGTCCTATACAAACCATTAGAATCCCGAGAGCCAGTTGACTCTGCAGCCTGTTTAATCACGAAATACGCTAGCGCAATATGTCGCGTTCACTTTGATGACGATCCCGTCGATAACTGCCTTGTACGAGATGGTTTGCTTAGCAGTCCTGCAGTCACTGTCCGCCCGAACCCAAAAAAAGATGGAAACAATGCATTAAGGGGGAATCGAACCCCCGGCGGGTCGATGGCAACGACCCAGGTTACCACTACCCCATTAATGCTATGCAAGTATCCACCTCAATTGAGGCCAACAAGTGGGTCCCCGGTGACGTCACTTTAACCAGTCCTGTATGTACTATGCACGTTTCGCCTTGGCGTGCCCCCAACCAAGCGCCACCATGGTGCTCCAATCGCCAAGTACTTTTGCGCTACTAGATCATTATATATTCAAGTGTCACGCACATCCATCGAGGCAGCTGCAGCGACGGATCATCGTAAACACGATACATGGCCACGGCTTTCCCTCGTGCCACCCATCGATCGGGAGCCACAGTCACTTGTAACTGGCAGTTGCACAGCAGGACTCTGGACCAGAACGACAGTTTACAGCCCACTCAATGGTCGGTACTTCAGTTGTAGTACTTCATCTTCAGTTCTGAGGCGGTAGTCCGTCTGATGGTGGTCGTTTGATCGGCGTACGTATGGTTATTGCCATGTAGCGGGAATGACACCGAGGCGTCGAGGACCGTACACGGGCATATACAGTGTACGGCGACATATTGGACGACAGGCCGTGTCAGACCTCCAGCATACAAGTTGACAACTCCGTTTGATCACCCCCACGCGTCCGATGGGTGGCATCGGATATTTCATGGGTCAGGAGCACAGTTCTCACCCCACCCGTCAAGTGGTTGTTCTATTTATATGAACGAGTACCCGAGATATGGACAAGGGCAACAAGGGCGGGAATGAAATCCGGCCCATCGACGGCAGAATGCATCCACAAGGTGGCGCATATGGAATATGGAACGTACATGACAACGGGGGAGGAAGAGCGCAAGATGCCAATGCTGCAGTCCAAGAGGGTATAAGTAATCTGACGTGTGGTGGGAATGCGAATAACTTTTGGCGACGTATTATGAGATAATTAGCTAGTATCCGTACGAAAAACGCCGTGAAAGCGGTGGATCGAATGAAACCATCATGGGTGAACCCTGTTCAACAAGACATGTCCGTCCAACGGTGTGTTTGAAATCGCAGTGAATGCATGTGCATGCACGGAACCAAGGCATGGTGGCACGACGCGTGCTTGCTTGAGTAGCGATATGGTGCATGAGGAGAAGGCGAGGTGGGCGACACCACGGTGTTTAGTACGAAAATATCATCAACCATGGATTAAGGACGATCTATGGAAGGAGCAGCAAGCGCCACGATTGGTTAGCATTCATAAAGATAGAGGCACATGAATGCGTGATAGGACGCGGCATTTCGGGATGGTAATGTCCATGCAAGGGCCGATCGAGGAGCCATCCGCGTGGAGACCATAGAGGCTTCCAGGAAATGGAAAGAATGGAAGAGTGCTCACGGGGAATAATAGGTGGCATGTACAAACAATTCTGTGACACATACCATGTTAGTCAGTTTAAGAACGGGTATTTGGGAATGGAAAAGACCGACGCAAGTGGAAGGATAACAGCCCATCCATTTCCAGTGAGCTGCCATTGATAAGGAACAAGCGATGTGCTGACGATGATCATGCCCGCGATGAGCACGATGCACACGAGGAAGGAAAACCAAAACCTGTAGGACGCGGCACGCATCAGCACGAACTGAATTACCTCGTCGGGTGATGTAACCACGGGGAAAGCATAGTGGAATAAGAACGCGGGAAGTTTGGAGCCAGGGGATTCCAAGTATGCACCGCATTGGGACATAGGGAACGCGGAGTGAGACGACAACAACTTACCTCTTCAATATTCTGGGCACTTCCTTGAAGAAATTGGATCGTTCCACTTCCTTCTTCGTGGCCGTCCAAGTGATATCGTATGAGAATAAGTGCGCCAACATGGCCAGTGAAAGCGGGATTCCAAGACCGCCGAAGAAGAAGAAACTGGGTTTCGATGAATTCCTACTACTGGCGCAGCCAGAATCAGAATCCTGTACTCACAAGAATGGTATCCACATCAAGTTCTCCAAAAAAGCCCATGCTATATTCTTCACACCAAGTCGATACTGCAGGAGCGTGTAGCCGAGATTTCCGAGGCCGAAAAACACCACAGTCGTGGCCAGCCAGATCTCGAAGCTGTGCATGTAGAAACCGTCAACAGGAAACTGGAATCCGAGCAAGAAGTAGTTCAGGAATGAGAGCGTGAGAGAGACGGCAATTCCATCTATGAAGAATTGTCGCCAGTGAGTCATACGGAAGGAATCGAATGAAAAACGACGAACAGTACGAGAACATATCTTGAGCAAAAAAAGGGCCAGATCAATCTAAATTCTCGCATCGGAAATGGTGAACGTACAGGCCAACATGGAGATCTTGTAATGTGTCGGAGCGCTCGACCACATGAATTTGTGGATTTGGTGATTAATAGGTCCCTTTCGCCACCATTGCACAAACGGGTTGAACAATAACCTATTTGGGGGTAATAATAGCCATGAAGTCGCGATAGGCAGGACACTTACTCGCTACATCCATAGGCATACTTCTGCCACCGGTTGAGCTCATCGTCTACGGTGAGTGACACACCCTCCTTGAAATCACCTTTGGAGTATGATGCCCATCTAGATGGGAGACACGTGTCAAATAGCAATACGATTTCCGGATGCGGCGCTGGAGCCAACATACCGGATAATGTAACCACGTAATTGCAATCTAAGAGCCATATCAAAGTCCTCACTCACATTGGATTCCGACCAAATCTTTTGGTTACCGTCCGCGGGGTCGATAAAGGCAGCATCTTGCAGTGCTTGCCAACGAAGAAAAGCATTATGGCCGACGAATGGGGCGACCTCACCGTTGGCACAAGCCATGGAGATACATTTATTGATTCGCCGTGTGAAGAACGCAATCCCATTCTCGAAATAGTGGTGTGCGACCTGCATGACGTCTGAAACGTCTGTGAGCAAACCAAGTAGAAATAATTAAAAAATGGAAGCCACAGACCGCTCTCGTGTTGGAGTACTGCAAGTTCTTGGCTCGCAAGCTCCGCGAATTCGCGCGCCGCATCACGGAAACAGTCCTCCGGTACAATCGTATCAGCATCAACAAGTAAAATTATGGGACCAATGCGGATTGAACGAGAGTTGGCTGCCCAGGGACGGTAGCGGCCCCCAGATTCCTGGAACACTAGTCACGCGAATCCCATTAATGGTAGCGGACAATGGCAATGGAAGACCGAACTTACCTTCTTCCATTGCCATCTGCAAAGCACGTTCTTCCAGGTCTTCAATCGCAGGAAGTGGAGCGCTGGATGCATTCGGTCCCCCAGAGCCACCGGTAAAGACAGGAGTGGAAGCTCTCGGGGTTCCAGGTCTAGTAGGGGTACCAGTACCGCTCGATCCTTGAACTACGTACGGCGGAATGACGCCTTGGTCGTTTCCTGCATGCCCTTCGTATTGCAGCCCATATGTACCGGGAGTCGGCCCGGTGGCGCAGCCATCTAACCCCGAGGTAGAAAGGGAACCCTGGAGGTTTGATGATGATGTCTCCGACTGGAGACGCTCGAGGATGCGCTCCATGCGCAAACTTAAATCGAGGGCATAGTTCATGTTCGACGCCTTCTTAAAGCGACCCGCACGTCTAAACCCTACAAATAACAGTGTAAGAGTCGATTACCGCGCGATACAAAACGCGTACATACCCTGTGGATTGATCTTGGCATTGAATGTATGCGCTGGACGAGCGACCCAACCAATGTTATGCGTGGCGTAGAAGGACAGCCGGGCGGCAGCCTCGGCGGGAGGAAGCAAACGCAGACCGTCGTCATTCACGAATATGGAAGACGTCCCACCTTGTCGGGCGTAAGTCTGCATGGCACGTTTAAGTGATTCTATTGATGGAGCCCTAAATGTGGCTGTTAGGGAGTTCGCAATCGGAACGAATCGAGACCTACAAGACCGCGTCCAGCCCTTCTTTGTAAACTGGCATTTGGATCGTGATATGAGGAAGAGCAGAATCCACTTCTTTGTTTGGCTTTGGTGGGATCGCAGAGTAATATCGCGAGTTCTCGTAGTAGTGTGCAATTGGACCAAACGACATCGCGAGGTTCTGGACAAGTTGAAGGGTGAAGAACTACGAAAAGAATTGTGTCAGCGGATACTCTACGTAAGATACAAGCGAAATGACCAATGAAACGGCGAGTAAGACTGGGACGAGGACAAGAAGCAGGAAATGTAAGTAGTCTTGGTCGAGCATATACTCTTGCACGAGAATTTTGATACCATTCCCGATAAATACTGGAATGAGGAACGCATTTACGCGTCAATACGTTTGATTAACGTAGGTGCTCTTACCCACGGAAAGCCCTGCAGCAAAGCCGTTATAAGCTGGGGCATAAAGCACTGTAGTACGCTGAGACGGTTCTTGCTCCCCCTTCTCACATTCTGATGGGGACGTAGTAACCTTGCGCCCATACCACGTGCGACGGAATTGTGGCGGGGTGGGACTGGGACTCTTGGATTCGACGTGCTTCTCTTGCGCCTGGGGAATGCCAAAGTGAGAGTGGCCAGAGAGGGAGGTGGGTGCAGAAGGAGTGGATATCACGGAGGATGTGAGGATGGGACGATTTCTCCACAAGAGACGTATGAGACGGTCTTCGAAATCGCGGGCAATGGGAATGATAGTATCCAACGAGTCGGACCAGACGACGAGGACACGCTCATCGCGCTGAAGAAAAGCTAAGGTGTCGAGGGGACGCTAGATGGGGCAACGCACGTACGATGAACGCAGCATTTTGCTCCTTGTCGGCCTGCGGCAGGAGGACCATGGTGTCCATGATCTGAATGCGTGTGTTTGCATCGACATAGATCCCGTCTGCCTTTTCGTCGGTGGTACATTCTGCGAGAGCGGCATGTACGGCAGCGCTTCTGACTTTGACAGCGACGAGGGGGTTCAAGGCAGCGACAGCGGCCTCGAAGGGCTCGAGGGCGGCGACTTCATAGGGAAAAACACGAAATGAGCCGTCATGGGTGCGGAGACATACGCCTGGCGGGACCGCGTCTTCGTTTGGACGAAACCAGGCGTCGCCCTGGGTCTGCTTGAAGATCCAGTGGAGGGTGGCGTCGTATCTGTCGTAGTCCATGGCGGCGACAACGAGTGATAGGGCGGATGTGCACGTACGTTATATAATGAAGAGGATGGGTAGGACGAGATCTGAGATGTACCCAAATCGGGAAGTCGACAGGTGAAACGGCGACTCGGAGTCGACTCCTCGTTTCAGCGATGATATCGTCGACTGTTCCCTAATATATATATTTTCCTTGCATGAGGTCTCGAGCCGGTCACGCCGTGTACTTGAGCATCCCTCCGAACCTATTCCCTCGAAATGTCCCCCAACCATCGCCGCCCGACAAGCGGTCAGTACCACAATGCGTCCAGTGAAGAGGACTCGCTCACCGGTCACACACTCTCACCATTATCTCCCCCTCGCCCGTTCTTCCTTGCTTCGTCGCGCCTCACTGACGACTACACTTCGACAGCCTCATCCGCAGAAAACGGCTCAGACTCTGACCGTGACCTACCTCTATCCTCTCCGTCCACCACCGTCTCTCCACGAAGCTCCGTTACGGCCTCCTCCATACGCAAGACCCCGCGCAGCCATCGTCGTCGTTCCCAGCTCGCAGTCAGCGCGCAGTCCGGTGACCAGCTTCCAGACGAGCAAACCTGGTCACCATCTAGCCTTTACGAAACCTCTGGTCAGCAAAGACCCCCTCCATCTTCATACGCCTTCCCGTTCCAGGCGTATCCAGGTAACCCGGATTCCCAGCCGGAATTCATACCGCGCAAGGGAAGCACCGAATCCATTCACATGGTTGCCCGTTCGACGACGACACCCACCCGTTCGCCACGCATCAACAAGTTAGGCGATGCTGTCAGTGCCGAGGGTTTGCCACTTCCTCATCCACCCTTCTTGTCAGACCCACCCTCCAACGCACCTTATCGCACCTCGGCTGGTTCGGTATCAACCTCATCACTCTATCGCGCGTCCGCTGCCGCTGGGATCGCAGATGTGGGATCATCGGCTATTCCAAGGGCTAGCTCAGCAACGACGATGACGTTTCGTACTCCCTTTCTTTCTCCGGCATCGCGACCTTCGAGCACATGGTCGCCACCGCCGTACAACAACGCCCTGTTGTTCAACGCGCCGTCCAACGCAAACTCGACGACTGCGCTTCCGCTGCCTCCTGTCCAAAAGAAGATGATGGCGTCTACCCGTTTGCGTGAGAAACTCAAGGATGAGGAGAAGCCATGGCTGGCACTCAAGAGGACCAAGCTTGAGCGCGCGAGCAAATGGGTGACATTTGGCTTGCTGCTGTTAGGGATCGGAGTGGCAGCTTTATTGATCTTTCGCGGGTGCCAGACGGTCCACCTCCTTCGCGACAACCAGCTATGTGTCGTCCTGGATGACGACTTTAGTGGGGGTAGTCTCGACACGACCAACAACTGGTCACTCGATGTGGAACTGGGTGGGTTTGGGTGAGTACGACAACAAATGTGGATGGAGATGATGACCCTACATGCCTGGTAGAAATGGCGAGTTTGAGATGACGACGAATTTACCGAACAATGTATACATCTCGAATGGCCAGCTGTACATCATGCCGACGCTCACCAGCGACTCGATCCCGGGTGGGTATAGCTCTGTCCTGGACGGTGCAACGTACACGCTGGATGGGTGCACTGCAAACGGTGGTAGGTTCTACAAGAGTGAAATCAAGAGAGTGGTTCACTGATGCTTGTGGTAGGCGTCATTGACCAAGGCGCGTTTGTCCTGCCAAACTTGCTGAAAAGGCAAGACGCCGGAAATGGAAATGGGACAACAACCACAAACACGACAAACCCCATCGGAAACAGCACCACGACTGGGAACTCGACTGCACCCTCCAACTCGACATCGTCCACTGGTTCAGGTGCCAATGCATGCACCGCCGTGTCCTCTGCCCAGGCTGGCTCCGTCATCAACCCCGTCATGAGCGGTCGCATCAACACCCGCGGCAAAAAGTCCATCAAGTACGGCAAGGTCGAAGTACGCGCCAAACTGCCCCAGGGTGATTGGCTATGGCCTGCCATATGGATGTTGCCCGAGGGCAACGACACCTCCACCCCCCAAGGCACCGGAGTGTATGGTGGATGGCCAGTGAGTGGGGAGATGGACGTATGTCGGATCGTCTTTGTGCATCGCATGCGACGTTGATATGCTCTACGCAGATCATGGAGGCGAGAGGCAACTCGCCTTCGTACCCAGCGCAAGGATCCAACTATGTCCGCTCGACCGTCAACTATGGTCCTTTCCCTGATGGCAGCACACCCATCTCAACCGGTAAGCCATCGTCCACGTCGGCGCAAGCGCGCTGAGCCCTCGTCAGGTACCAACGGTGTCACCGCCACCCTTCTCAAGAGTTTATACGGTTGGGTAAACACGAAACGAGGAAACTTTGCGAGCGACTTTCACGTGTATGCGATGGAGTGGACAGAGTCTTGGATGCGGTTCTACACCGATAATCGATTACAAGCCATGATCAATCTCGACATCTCGTCCAAGAACACGGACTCGTATTTCTTCAACGTGGGTGGTTTCCCTACCGTGGCGATGAATGTGTCGTCGGGCAAGTACATCGAGGTGCAGGATCCATGGTCAACCGCGTACGGTGGCACAGCAGCTGCGCCGTTTGATCAGCGTGGGTGTATCCTTGATGTCCTTTCCCATCCATGTCTGACCCTGATGCCACGCCCGTAATAGAGTTTTACTTGGTGATCGACCTTGCAGTCGGCGGAACAAGTGGATGGTTCCCTGATGGCGTTGGTGGGAAGCCCTGGTATGACGGCTCAGCCGGTACGTGGAAGTCTCGCCTAGCTAAAAATGAGGTGCTAACGTCAAGACATGAAAGCCGCCATGCGTGAATTTGCCTTGGCGCAGAGTACATGGAGTGCAACGTGGCCGTCGAAGGCTAACAACAGGGCTTTTAGAATGTGGGTGTCAGCACAGTCCTCTGCCTCAGCGTTCCTTACTCTCGTTCTGTGTAGCGACTATGTCAAGATGTGGCAACTTTGTTAGATGTTCGCCTTATCCGGTGGTTAGACGGACAACAAATCCGTTTTCTTGCTTTGTTGCGTGTTGATATCCAGCGTGTATGCTATTAGGAAATTTGTCAGACTTGCTAAACTCAATCTGTACCGGTAACGGTGCCTAGATCACAGCTGCATTTTGCCTTTTGCTGTTGTTTTCTCTGCTTGCATAATTGGAACCCAAATCTAATACATAGTCAATGTAGCATTGTGTGCATTTGGCGCTGGTTGTCGTGACTCTGTAGTGTTATTTTAGAGATCATTGAGATCTAGCAAGTTCTTCCTCCGAATGTCTAGAATGTAGAACCGAACCGAACCCCCATCCACTGCTTATGCGTGCTGTACATCGACACTCATCACTTCGGAGACCTTTTCCTTGGAGTTTCTCCGCATCGGTCCACACCCGAGCGCTCTGTCGCTTGGGAAGCTCCAGCAACGAAGGGAGCAGATCGGCGCTGAACTGCTCCGACGCTTTTCGAGGCAACGTCGGCAAATGGTTGATCGATATCACCGACAAGGATGGTACGATGTTCCTAGACACAACTCTCAGCACCTCAGATGCAAACAACAAGACCTGTTCAAGTTGCGTCTTACCCAAGCTCGACAGGGACGATAGGATTCGAAAAGGTGGTACAGCATAAATGGGTATGAGATCGAACGGATTGGTGATAACTTTCTCGACTGACCGCGGCAACGATCTGCTCTTTCGTGAGGGCTGTTCTCCAACACGTCCCCCCATCATCGCCTCTTACAGCAACTCACCCCCTAGAGCGTCGGCTGTAAACTGGTCTCCGATAATTCGTGGCCCAGCGCGCGCCATTGATCGGGCCATCTGTCGGCGCGCTGGTCCGACGATCCCCTGCCACATACATCCAGTTTGCACACTGTCAAGAAATAGGCAGGACCGACAGAGCATCCTGCCTGTTGCTTGTAACAGTGTGCACCAACACCAACGGTCGCCGAGTTGCTGCCATGTTTGGCTTCCATGCCGGCTTTGCGGGGGCAGCTATGGGTGCACTTGCGTTCAGCGCGTAAAAAAACGGGAAGAGGTTGAACCTCGAACCCTATCCAAACGAGATGGTGATGGTGAACCATGTCAAGGTGGCTCTCGGTGGGAGCGGCAAGCGTCGTGATTGACAATGTGGAAAAGTACCATTTTTGGATATCGCGTCAGCACAGTTTCCTTCCTTTTTCCCCTTAGCCTACTCGACTGGAGGTAAGAGATTCCATAGTTCCCTCTTTACTTACAACAGTACAGATCATATTCATTCCTTTAGTCACTTGCTCCAACAGGACGTACGCTTTGAATTCGGCGTCGTCAAAGATGCGCTGTGGGTCGCGCTCGACGGTGATCTCGAATCCGGCATCGAGGCTATGGTTGGGGTCAGCGCTGAACGCCGCTCGAATGGCTTCTTTTCGCTTCGGAACCAGAGCTGTTGGACCATCTTTTTGTGATGGGGATAGGTCGTAGCGACCTAGATGCATCTGACTCGACTGGGCTCATCGTTTTCAGGGGGTAAGGCACCTGCTTTCGGTGTACCTAGTAGTTTTCTCGAATTCCCGTTCGCCCCGAATTGAATCGCGCGCAAGGCGGCAGTCAGGCTTCAAAGGCGTGTACCAATTGGCAAACTTGGTAAGTACAACTCGTAAGACTAGATAGCAAATGTCGGTGAATCTAACAGCAACCGCGTCACAGATCAACTGGTTATCGTACAGCGTGTCATCTGATATTTTGACATCTGATCAACCAGCCAGATTCAAGATGTCCATACGAAGTAAGCATCTCAGATATATCGAAACGGCCCTCAAGGCCTCAAGCTTCCAGTCTGACGTCTGGTCCGTCACCGTCAAGCGTCGAGTCGTCGACCACCCTCGTCAGCTCAACGACCTTTCGTCGTTTTCGATCTAGGATTGTATGTACATCTCATTCGATCGACAAGTGTGCCAGCTGGCTCGGCGGTCAAAACAGGCTGTGCTCAGGCTCAACTGTGGTCCAGCCTCCAGACTTAAAGCGGCATCATTTCACAAGGGCGTCGTTGCCAGCCACCTCATGAAGGGCCGAGCGCTTCATCGTCTTGGGTTATAAAGGCACGACCTTGTCGGAGGTAGAGGTCATCGAAAAGCCCTGACACGTTCACATGTTGTCCTTTCTCTTTGTCGTCCTCCTGTCCTTGCAGTGGGTCGCTGGAGACAATGTACCCCGGATTCCGCGTCAGCACAACTCGGCCGCGTTGCCACGTGTCCTCTCTCAGCTCCTGATCCCATCCAGCCTCAAGTTCTCCCTGAGAGCCAACGGATGCCCCGACGGATTCCGTGAGTCGGCATCCTTGCATACTTTCGCATCCCTGTTGACAATCAATCTGCCTAGACGTCTGTCCAAACTTTCCCAACATATGTACTCCGGACGGTAGTCATTGCGTAGGTTTATCCGCATCCTTGACGCGTCCAACGTCGCAACCCCACTCAATTCAATCATCTAGTGTTCCTCAGTAATGAGCTGCCCAGACAACACCAACGTCCGTCTGTTCCAAGCCTTTTATGACTCGCCTATGCACTAACTCCTCCAACGACTGTATAGTGCTTCGGATTCGTACAGTAAGCCCATCGTCGTGTTCCCACCAATGACATCTGAGATCTATGTATACAGATGTTGTCCTCAAGATGCACAAACTTGCGGTGGACTGGCCTGTTGTGACGCTGGCGCGACATGTTGTGGCAGCGGCAACACGGTTTGCTGCAGCCCTGGCTACTTTTGCTGCGCCGACTCGTTCAGCGGTTGTACGCGTCACACTGACCTGTAATAAACAAGTTGTAGACTGACGTATACTCAAGGTTGTCCTAACGGGACGTTCTGCATTGCTGGAAGCAACCTATGCTCCGGCAATGGGAGTGGTGGCGGCGGATCACATACAACGTCGTCATCGACTCCATTCCCTAGCCAATCGAGTCTGACGCAGTCATTCAGCATACCTACCATTAGCCCTCCGGTAGTGAGCACCCTAGTGTCGATAGTCAGTGATGTTACTTCCGCGCTCTTCGTGTCCAGTGCGTCCGGTATCGCTACCACATCTGCCTCTGGATCGGGAGGTAAGTGATCGTGTCAACGAATGACCGTACCGAGTGATTGAGGCTGTCATCTCGTCAGGTCAAAGCGGCTCGACACACACCATTTCAATGCCCTCTGTCGGTCAGGCTGTCGGTCTTGCAGCGGTGATCTGCATGCTTGCCTTGTGTGGATCCGTTTTCTAAGAGTGTCAATGATTGACCGTCTTTCGTTCTTACACACTGTGCTATCGACAAGTTCTTCCATGATATGTACAAAGCCAAAATGTATACTACTGTTTAACACAGACCCATATTTCTTCAACGTGGACAGCTTCCCTACCATGGCGATGAACGCGTCATCGGGCAAGTACATCGAGCTGCATTGTCTTTGGTCCACTGCGTACGGTGGCACTGCAGCTGCTTCGACTTGTATCAGTCACCGTGCCCCTGCATCGTACCTTGTTGCTGTTGTAGTTTTTCTCTACTTGCATAGTCGAACTCAAATCTATTGATAGTCAATGTAGCATTTTGTGCAGAATTCGCCACTTCGCATGCGGCGCTGGTCATCGTGACATACTTTTACTAGTGTAGACTCTGTAGAGTCATTTTAGAGATCATTGAGATCTGGCGAATTCCCCTCCCCTCGCCTTCATGTCTAAAATGTAACATCTCACTCCCATCCACTGCTCACGCGTGATGTACACCTATCGCTTCAGAGACCTTTTCCTTGAAGAGTTTCTCCGCATCGGTCCACACCCGAGCGCTCTGTCGCTTGGGAAGCTCTAGCAGCGAAGGAAGCAGATCGGCGCTGAACTGCTCCGACGCTTCTCGAGGCAACAACGTAGGCAAGTGGTCGATCGATATCACCGACAAGGATGGTACGACGTTCCTAGACACAACTCTCAGTACCTGAGGTGCAAACAACAAGTTGCGTCTCACCCAAGCTCGACAGGGACGGTAGGATCCGGAAAGGTGGTATTGATGTCGTAAATGGGTATCGGATTGAACGGATTGGTGGTGTCACAGCTGACATCGACGATGACGGATAACTTTCTCGACTGACCCGCGGCAACGATCTGTTCTTTTGTGAGGAAAGGAGGGATGGCCGACGAGAGGTAGATGCAGTTGATGAAGATGTCGACGTCGAGGATCTCCTGGAACGGACCACCCTTGGCCGTCTCGGCCATATCCCACTTGAGAATATCGTCTCTGTAAACAAGGCGCATCGCCGTCAACCCTCGCCTTCCGTCCACGGACGCACTTACTCGTCGAGACCGATCTTGCGAAGGAGATCGACAGCGCCATTTCCACATCGTCCGAGAGCACCGATCACGAGTGCCTTGACGCCCTTACCGCTGCCACCGAGAACCTCCTTGACGTGGTTCACCATCGCCGTCTCGTTTAGATAGGGCTCGAGACGACCCAACTTCTCTCTCTTCCTTTGCGCGCCCAACGCCAGCGCACCCGCAGCTGCCCCCGCAAAGCCGGCATGGAAACCAAACGCAGCAACGCGGCGACCATTGGCGTCGGTGAGGAACTCGAGATCGTAGAGCGTACCACACCCTCGACGAAATCGGTCGAGGACCGACGCCCATCCTGCCTGCTTTTTGTAGCAGTGTGCAAACTGGATGTGTGTGTGTGGCAGGGGATCGTCGGAGACGGGTAGCTCCTTGAGACCAATGATCGGGATGTCTGTCGGCGCGCTGGGCCACGAGTTATTGGGGACCAGTGTACAGCCCACGCTGTGGGGAGATGGATCGGCGGGATGAGTTGCGCGTGATGAGGCGATGATCAAGGGACGTACGCTTCGAATTCGGCGTCGTCAAAGATGCGTTGTGCATCGCGCTCGACTGTGATCTCGAATCCGGCATCGATGAGTGTCTTGGCCGTGGTTGGGGTCAGCGCTGAACGTCGTTCGAATGCTTTCTTTTCGCATCGGAGCCAGAGCTGTTGGACCATTTTTTTTGTGATGGGGAAGGTCGTGATCTGGTACTAACTAAATGATATGACTCGACCAAGTGACTTATGTCATCGGGTCGCGAATGTTGCTTTGGATCGCGCGTAAGGCGGCACCGTTCCAATGCCATGTGAACCGCTTCACATTGTTGCCAGGCTTCGATTGAGGCATGGACTGGACGGCAAACTTGCCAAGTACAACCGTTTCGAAAGACTTGAGGTGGCAATTGACTTGAAGTGCCGCTGAGAATCTAACCCGAAAGTTGCGCTGGCACAGATCATGACTGTCCATCGACCAACCACTGGGATTCCGAACAAAGACCCGTGCCAAGTGGCAAGCACTATTTTCAACAGTACTGGTGCTAGGGACGCCACTGTCAGAATGGCAAAGCAAGTTTCAGGTCTGACTGACATTCCCTCTGCCTGGTCCGTCGCCCCCAAGCTCCGGTCACTCTCGCCAGCTTAACGACTTTCCTCGTTTTCGATCCAGATTGTATGCATGCTGCTGCACTCAATCGACAAGCGGGCCAGCTGGCTCGGCAGTCACAGCAGGCTGTGCTTAGGTTCAAGTATGGTCCAGACTTCAAGCGGATCTCGTACTTTACGTTTGCCAAGGCTTGGGGTTTCTGGGCATAGTGGCGTCGTCGCCAACCATGAGCGCTTTCATTGTCTCGTGCATGGTATAAAAACGCGGCCCAATTGTCCGAGGTCAGCGAAAAGCCCTTCACATGTTGCCCTTTCTCTTTATCGTCCTCCTGTCCTTGCAGTGGGTCACTGGAGACACTATACCGCGTCAGCACAACTCGGCCGCATCACCACGTGTCCTCTCTCAGCTCTTGATCCCATCCAGCCCCAAGTTCGCCCTGAGAGACAACGGAGACGGTTGCCCCGACGGATTTCGTGAGTCGGCGTTCTTGCATGCTTTCGCGTCCCCGTTGATGATCAATCCGCCTCAGACGTCTGTCCAAACTTTTCCGGCGCATGTGCTCCGGACGGTAGTTTTTGCGTATGTTTATCCGCATCCGTGACGTGTCCAACGTTCCAACTCAACTCAACCATCCAGTGTTCCTCAGTAACGAACTGCCCAAACAACACCAACGTCCGTTCGTTTCAAGCCTTTGATGACTTGTTCAACGTACTAACCCCTCCAACGACTGGTATAGTGCTTCGGATCCGATCAGTAAGACCATCGCCGTGTTCCCACCACTGACATCTGAGGTTGATGTAAACGCAGCTGCTGCCCTCAAGACGCGCAAACGTGCGGTGGACAACTCTGTTGTAGCGCTGGCGCGACATGCTGCAACGGCAACACGGATTGCTGTGACTCTGGCAGCTTTTGCTGCAACGACTCGTTTGGCGGATGTACGCGTCGCATACTTTGCAATACACGGTCGAAGCGGTAGACTGACGTGTGTACTCTAGGTTGCTCTGATGGGACGTCCTGCATTGCTGGAAGCGACCACTGTTCTAGTGGTGGGAGTGGTGGCGACGGCGGATCACATACAACGCAGCCACCACCGCCATTCCCTAGCGAATCGAGTACGACGCAGTCATTCAGCGTACCTTCCTTTAGCCCTCCGGTAGTGGGCACCCTACCGTCGACAATCGGTGATGTTACTCCCACATTCTTCGTGCCCAGTAGTACCCCTACCGCATCTGCCACATCAACTGTTCCTGGATTAGGAGGTCAGTCACTCGGTACAATCATTCGTTTACACGATCACTCAGATTTGAGCCTCGTGTCAGGTCTAAGCGGCGGCTCGCCACACAGCATCTCGCTGCCATTTATGGGCAAGACCGCTGGTCTTGCGGCGGTGGTTTGCATGATTGCCTGCGGCGCCATCTTCTAAGAAGTAGGGTGATTGATTGTTCTTAATTGTTCTTACATATTGGGGTGTTTACAGTTGCTACACGATATGTACAATGCTAGGGTGTCCACTACGGTTGCTACGATCCATGATAATTTACTTCACTACAAGGGTCCAAGGGGGCGGAGACATTCATACACACTTGCTGTTTCGAGCGTGCCTTGATTCTTCGGATCATGACCGAGACTTGGCCAGGCAACCATCAAACTTCGAACTGGAAGATCATCGATCAGGGATGAGCAACAGTGTGAAGCACACGACGTTTAATCGGCGCGTACCTGGATAACTTTCGACGCTGGTAATCCTCCATCTACGCGATGTCATCAGGTCGGCCCTCTAAACCCACGTCGAAAATAGCACTTACCAAACACCATCTGTGTTTCAGGAAAACTGATGTTTTTCAAGCTAAAGATTGCTGTGACGACCCGAGGCGCGAGCTGGAGCATAGTCTGGTTCAGAGAATTTACCAGAAACCAGGACACGGGTACCATACCTTCATGAAAAGGTCCCGTGACATGAGGCTGAGAAGAATGGCATTAAAACCCCCACATTACATTCCACAAGCATCGTTTCTCACCCTCCTTGCTCACGAATGTCCACTTTGTGGTCTCCTACAATCAGATCGGCCGGTGGCTGTTGCACGCAAAGTTAGAATTGGACAACGGAAATAGGATAGGCAACGTACTCCGTCCTGAACCTGACCAATCGGTAGTGGGTCAGAAAAAGCACCCCTTTATCAGTTAAAAAAGCTCACATCATCCTTGCGGACTGCTTTCTGGTTAGCTTCAAGTGTCAAATAAGAAGTGGCTCAAGACTTACTCAGTGCGCGAGAAATAAACTTCATCAACGCATGTTCCGTGCCATCCCCCGGGGCAGTGCTCAGCTGGATTAGCTTCTGCAACTCATCCTTGCGACTAGGATCAGCGTAATAATCAACCACGGAGGAAATGGCCGCGGAAAACAGCAAGGCGGAGGGTACCGTCTCAGCAAAAATGATGTATGCGATGGTTTCAATATCAGGGTGTTTGACGCCTTTTAGGACCTTGGCTATGAATCGGTCATTCTGCACGTTACTCGTGATGAGCGATGTGACCAGCATATCAGCCGCACCCCCAAGAGAGAACTGTTGCAGAGTCAGTTTCAGTTTTCATCGCTTTGATAGTGCAACACATACCTTCCCATCGCGGTGCCGTTTCAATCGGTTGCGGATGTAGTGCATGATTTCATTCGTAGCCTTGAGCGCTGCCCGGTACAGAGTCCAGTCATGAATTAAATTGTCGTTGAGGTAAACATATCTGGACAACGTCAGTGATATTACTCCAAACCGACTCGACCTCCTACCTGGTCACATCGGAAAACAGCTCATACCACTGCGTTACCGTGTGTCCTCCCAAAATACTGTCGAACACGGTGACAGGCAAACCAAGCTGGCCAAGACGTAAATAATACCATCTAGGTCGCTTGCCTTGACACATACCACGGAGTTTGTTGCCCAGTAGACAGACATCCGGTTAATACCATCTTTAGTGATGTCAACAACCCTGGTGTTGTAATTCGCGGATATAGATGCCTTCTCCACCAAGCCGCTGAACATCTTTGTGAAAGACGTGACAGTTTCTTCCACGATGATCCTCCGCACCTAGTCATTTCGCGTTCAAATTATCCGTACACATCCAGATTCAAAGTTTGGAACTGACCTCCTCGGAAGTTGCCTCAACACCTTTTGTAAGTGTCAACATACGTCTCATATACAGCTCGATTAGTTGGCGGTCGCTGTTTCCAACCTGACTTGGCCTCCGGAAGTCATAGTAATGGAGATCTGTTGACCTAGAAGCGAGACACTGGTGCATGAAATCGGGTGTCAGGAACGGAAAATGAGCATAGGTCGAGCCGGCAGGAAACTGGTCCGGTAGCAAATGAAACAAGAATTTGGTGAGCATTCCTCCACAGGACCCGTTGTCGGTGGTATCCATACAATGCTGGTACCCCCAGGATGTCAAGTTGTATGCTACGTACGTATTAGGAAATGTGGACGAGTCGAAACAAAAAGGCCACCCACGGGTGAGGTCCACGGTTGAGAACCGATCTCCACGAGTCAAGCATACCGCGTCTGATAGGATACCACGTGAGATAGTATATCCAGGACACAACCCAGCACCCGGCATAGGTGGCTTGGTTTCTTCAGCTTGCACACCGACCTTCAATGGCCGGAGTATTAGTCATCGGAGATACACCTGCGAGCAAAACGTACGAACATAAAGTTCCAAGTTATCGATATGTCCATAGATCTCTTCTGCTGCAGACTGTGAATGGTTGGAGGGGTCAATAGAAGAGTGAACTAGGGGGAAAGTCTTACGTGGATAACTGGGTCTGGATTCCATTCTTGAAAGGATTTGTATGCTACAAGGGCTGTGAGCGAATGAGATATACTATCACCAGGGATACTTACGCCGTAGACCAATGAACTTGCGAAATTCGTTGAGCTACGGATATTAAATAAGTGCGTGGTCATTGGATGATATTTCCTTACGGTGCAAGCTGCCCATTTCCTTCCCTGTTCAATGGCCAGGATCTCAGCCGGCCTCAGCGCAGCGGGACAACCTCTGGCACGAAACGCGCCGGCCCGTCGTTCGGTTGCTTCCTGCAACAACCGGGCGAGGTCGTTGTCTGCAAAACGACCATCAGGACCTCGTTGCAGTCTAGTTCCAATGCCAGCTCGATCAGAGAGCAAGAAACGATACATGGATCATGGAACACACCCGCCGAATGTCCAGGTCTTGGCATCGCTAGACGATACCACCTTTTCTCGAACCACATCTCTCAACTCCTCGATCGTCACCTACGTGAAAATGTATCAAGTTTGTGATACGAGAAACGAGAACAGCATACCGTTGTCGGGTCTTTACTATCGAATAGTTTTCCAACCAGCCCATTTAGCCAGTTTTCATCTTCCTCACTTACGGCGGCGTGCCAACGATAGAGGAAGTTAAACTCGATGGAAACTGCGTTTCCTTGTCCACGAGGAGATACGTCATGATCGGGTTCGCGAAATGGCTAGTGGTAAAGGTCATCGCGACCGATTTCCCACACTCAAGTAACAACTTACTGCAAGTGGGTCAAGGCGCCAGGTGAAACCGTCCCTTACAAGTCCCAAGATGCTACCAACATAATCCGCAAGGACAATCCGTACGAGGAACGCAGTATTGACCAGCCTCGCTCTGTGGAAAATTTCGTCGTCTTGGGCAAGCAGGAGGGTCGTCTCGTCCGGCGGAGGCGAGGTGAATGAACCACCTTCATTGAGGGCCAATATTTTCTGCGCAACATACTACTACAGCGTTAGCACAAAAACTCGCCGAAAAGAAAACGAAAACGAAAAATCCCGCACGTTGTGATGACGGCTGAAGAGCACAGCAAGCACGCAAACAGAGGGCGGCATGAAAAGTAGACGGCTATCTGCAAAGACATCATCCCAGATCTGGCCGGTACCATCTTTTTTCCGCATGTTGTCAACCTGCTCTGCGCCACTCCCGTAGACGATGCTCAAGTCAAGATAGCTACTGGCTTCATTGATTGACCAGTCCGACGCATTGGTGTTGAATATGTTGTGGATAATGATATCTGCGAATGCAAAAAACAAACTCGACAAGCCACCAGGGTGCGGTATAAAGTCATTGTCACGCCGACGCAGGAGACGTTCAAACACCACCTCCGGGTCGGGAAGAGGTGAAAGGGCCTGGATATGAGTGGAGGGCACGGACCGTGCGTAAGGTTTACCAGCCATCCCGAGGGATGGGAAAAGGACATTGTAATTGGATCCATCCGCACTGCGGAACGCATACGAGACAGTCTGCTCTTTGACAGTAGTTGGTGAAGCGTTGTGGAAGGTAGAAAGGAACCCGGTGGGAGGATGGGGTAGGTCCTTGTATACTGTTGGGGATGTAGGAAGATCACTGAGGAACACAAAGCTAGTGACGTACATAAACTGATGAAAAGTTCCTGTAGTGTTTTGGAAAATGTTGAATCGTCGGGAAGGCGTGCCATCAGCATCAAAACTTTCTCGAGCTAAGTCACGGTCACACTTTGAGTGGAGCGAATACAACGCTATATGAAGTACTTGCAAGAAACTCTCTGTCATTGATTGTGCCATGTAGGTTGACTATAGCGTCTGCGAACGCTGGCTGCGGAGCGCATGGAAGAGATATGAGCAATTATGTGCGGCGACGGCACAAGGACTCACCAAGTCGTCGACAGCGAGAGGCGGACCACGATGAGCGATTTGCTTGAGGTCATGCAGGGTGCCAGAAAGATGTGTGGTCGAGGTGGCATTGCTTATACTGGATTGTGCTCGAGTGAGTAGCAGCTGCACCGCACTCCGCACCTTTTCTTTCCTGGCTCTGCGAAAGTCGTTGGATTGTGGTTGCTGCATTGAAGATATCGGTTCGCTATAAGTTTAAAATGGATATGAGGGAGGCGGGTTGAACGTTGAGCGCTGAATGTTTGAACTTCTTATTGGGGGAAACGAACGAACGAAATGCAGAAACGTGACCAGATAAAAGTTGGAACACTGTTGGAACACGGCGAATGCCAATCGGTTAGCAGTGACATGATGGCGTGTCATGATACTGTATCCGTTCCTCAATCTCTGATGTGACGGGACACAGCTGGAAGCTAGCCCCTAAATATCAGTGATAACTGCGATCAGTCGAGCGTCGGTTGGCGTTCAGGCCGCATTAGTTCCGGATGCTGTTGATGACGATAGTGAAACTGTAAGTACCTGGTTTCAGAAGCCCAGATTGCGCAGAACTGCTTGCCTACTAGATCCTCCGCTAAACGATGAGCGCTGAGCGGCGCTGACCTTTGACATGGGTACTACACTGTCAATCCGGGTACGACCAGACTAAAACTCAGATTTCAAAGTTTGACTTAGCAGCGGCATCTTCGAGCTCAGTCTTCGTGTTCTTGTGCACACGACAACAGTACCCTTTTGCCAGGTCACGTCTGAGACGGAGTGAAGTGGAAGAGTCACCATCAGCGCGCCCGAAGTTTAATTAATCAATTTAAATCGGACGACCGGATCAACGGCTCGGAGGGAATTGTGATGAATCGCATTGGCAAACAATATACAACAGTACGCAAGAGGTTGTAGTTCAGGCGTCTACAAATCTGTAGAACTGCCTTTTCAACGTAATGTTTTTGACGGTGGCTTTTGCAGGAATAGGTGATCTGACAGAAGCCGAGTCCTACCCTACTTAGGTGAGCATGAGCATGAGTGACCAGTAAAGCAGTTCGTTGGCCCGTCAAAAAAGACCTGTTCAATGTCAAAGGGTGTACTATGAGCCTGACTATGTACAGTGAAAGTACAAACGGTCCACTCAGTCGATTCTATTCCTGAATACGACCTTTGCATGGGGATTGGGTGTGGTGAATGTGCCAATACGCAAGCTTGGCGGGAACGTCGCATTGTCTTCCAATTTCACATCATATGTCACAACGACGTGAGCCAACATCAATTTCAGCTCGCTTGCAGCGAAGAAACGTCCAGGGCTAATGACATGATCAGACGGTCAAGTCTCTGTACAAGATGGGAGACACCAAGCCATACCATGCGGTTCTACCGTGTCCAAAGGGCAAATATTTGACAGAAGTCGAGGTAAGCCGATGTTTCGGCCCATTGCTATCTTCCTCGTGCATGTTGGCAAATCGGAACGGTTCAAATACGTCGGGATTTTCGTAGTAATTCTTGTCATGGTGGAGCGAGGAGGTGGCTGCAGAAATCAATGTTCCTTTCGGTATAAAAGTTCCATCCGAGAACGTGAAATCTTTCAAAGCCTTGCGCGAGAGCGTTGCTAATAAAGCAAGTGATCAGTACCCTCGTAAATAAATAACGCGAGAACAACTACCGATTACTCCATCGAAGCGTAAGCACTCTTTAAGGAAGCTATCGACTTTTCGCATCTTGTCCACTGCAACTTTCGACCATCCGTCATTCTCGACGATACCCTCAACCTCCGCACGAAGCGGTTGGAGGTACCGAGGGTTTGCTGCAAGGCAGAAGAGTGCCTGAGTAAAGGCCTATAATCGTGTATATATTAGAATGAGATGAAGCTACTGTGGACTTGAACGTACGCTGGAGGTTGTCTAAATCACGACCTCAAAGAGTGAGGATCCACCGCAATAGGTTCATGCTTGTACTCACGTGAATGGCTGCGAAATTAACAGCCAGCATACGAGGCGTCAAGCGCTCTATGGTTGGCTCTGGTCCCTCTGCTTCATCAATCAACCATGACAGAAGGTCATTCTATTAAAAATTGCAGTGAGCACGTTTTCATCAGCAATGAGGGCCACGAACAGGCTTATCATCCCACTCCGTCCCGTACTCGTTTAGGTATTTCTGTCGCTCCTCGATTACTGGGCGTAGAAGCTTCACGCCACGATTGATACACTGAGGGACTTT